>JAURVB010014958.1:0-116699 GCA_033002965.1 Piper betle
CTGTAAAACCCACGATTCGAGTTAGGGTTTTATATTCAGAACCGGTCGGGTCGACCATTATTTTTCGAGTCGAGTCAGTTTCAGAGCACGTGTACTGAGCCGACGCCGGTCTCGTGTATGAGCCATGAGGGTCATGTGTACCCAAGTATATGATGATAACGTCATGAACACAGCAGAAAAGAATGAGTTATCAGAATATATGAGAGTATGCAGTTCATTTTTTTATTATGATATATAATGGATCGTAGAATTAGTTTTAGGCCGTTTACCGCGTTAGGACGCGTTACGGGCATTTTGGGTGGGTTGATAGTTCTAGAGCATATCATTATGATTTTTTGGTGTTGTTTGATTTTATGGGATTTTCCCATATTTTTTGGAATTTTTTACGACTTAAATATTATTTTTGACTCGAGTCGTAGACGAGTCAAGTAATATTTACGACTTTGCCACCACACACCCCGCGCGCGCCCTTCTTTTCTTCCCCAAACCCTCGCCCGACGCCGCCCTTGTGCGCGTCGCCGCCGCCACTGTCGGCGCCGCCCGGCCGTCGATCGACGCCGCCCAGCTCGGCGACGACGTTGCCGTGCTGCCCCGACCAGGTCCGGCCCCCGTCGGACCGCCGCGACGAGAGGAAGCCACGCCGCGACGCCGCGCCCGCGTTGCGCTTCCGTCGCCGATTCCGCCGCCGGCGACCAGCGCCGCCGTGATCGGTCGGTCGCCTCAGCACCCTCAGCCTTCCAGCGACCTTCCCCGACCGGAACGGAGGCCATCGCCGCCGTGGCCGGCCGGATCTAGCCACCATCACCGCCGACTCTGTTTTATGCATTTTCCGGCGAGCCGCCACCTCCGTTGGCCGCGTCGACCTCGTAGATGAGTCGGGCTCGCCGAGCCGGTTCCGAGGGTACCCAACACGACCACTTTCCGGCCAGTAGACGCCGCCGGCGATTGTCGCCGGAAAACCACCGGAAGCCGCCGGAAACCGCCAGTAGCTGCCGGAAAACCGCCAGAAAATCAGAATTTCTGGAATTCGCTGGAATTCACCGGAACTTCCGCGGAGCTCACCCAGTTGGACTCGATCGAACGTCGGACGCCGATGAGCGCCGAATTGGAGCTCCGAGACGCGCGACGAAGCCCTAACCGTCGCAGATCGCTGACGACGTGAGGTATAATTACCTCCGATTTAATTAGTTAAAATTGAGATGATTGTTAGCATAACATGCTACAATTGAGTAGTTGTCATGATGAATATTAGCACAGTATGCTAGATTTGATTAACTGTTATGAGTAATGCTAATTATGAGTGAAGGGATGATTGTATGATTTGAGTAATTGCGAATGAATAGTAAGTGATCTAATGAGGTAGATCGAGTCTCAGCATGATAAGTGATCTAACAAGATGAAGTAAATATGAGCATGCTAATCTAGTGTGATGTAAAAATACAGTAAAATTGTTATGAATAGGATTAGTTAGAATTATTTTTCATACTTACAATTATTTGATTGTTGATTGATGTTTATTGAGTTTGATGCATCATTTAGTTAGCGGGCGTTAGTATTTAGTTTTGATGTGTAGGTACGGAGTAGGAGCTCGCCGCCTAGGCGCGATGACACGCTTGGAGCTTCTACCAGGTCCGTTTAGGACTCGTCTGTTTTACTCTTTTCTATTGTATGTTTGTTTTAATGCCTACAGGACGAGTTAAGTGGCGCTTTATCGGATCCCACTTAACTCGGGCCATTTAACCGAATAGTTTTCCGGATTAATAACCCCTCGAGGATGAGATCCCTCGAGGATGATTTTGAAAACAAGATCCACCACAAGTTGCCTTCGGGCCTATTATATAAATCCCTACCCAGCCCTATATATATATGTAGTTTTCGCATTTTCAGTGAGACGAGAGATGGAGAAATCGACTGCACGTACCATGCAGAGGATGCCGTGACAGTCAAAGCGGGCTCTGGATTAGTGCCAGCGGACTGTTCCATTCCCGAGGGATCCTGACAACTCCGCGTTTGAGTTCCTCACACCCGGAGAACGTGGAGGTTTACGGGTACTGTTTAGTACAGCGCATGTCCGGACTTGTGGTTCAAAGGGTACTAAAGGCGACTGCCTGAGAGTACTCGGCCTTCGTGCTCAAGGCCAGGAGAAATATGGAGGTACGGAGAGGGCTTAGGATAAAGTTTCACGAGAAGTACTGAAAAAGAAGTGCCGAGAGCGGCACAGTACCAGCAGCAGATCAGTAAGTTCGGGATGCTACCGGGTCTGCAGCCCAGTGGCTCCTCAGTAGTGCCCTTCAGAGTGTTCACGTGGAGTATATGATGTTTTCTTTCATATGAGAGTTTGCTCTCATAGCCAGCTTGTTATAGTTATTTTATTTTCCGGACCAGTAACACTTGTTACTGACGTGTTTTTATACTATATGTAGGTAATAATCACGAGTTGGAGGAGCCAGCTTGGACGGAGGAGCAATGAGGTCTTGTGCACACACACATGTTAGGTGATCTGAATGTTTAATATTTTGTATTATGATGTTATTATATTATGAAACATGACTATGATTAAATGATTTGAGATGCATGACACATGACATGAAATGCAATATGATCAGAGTAGCGCAGCAGAAGTGTGATGGGTTAGGACCCAAAGCTTCAGAGAATGAATGAATATAGTAGATTAGAAGTCTGTGTGAATGTTATTATCGCTATGCGTATATATGTTTGAATATATTATTTTGACAGGGTGGCCCCTAATTGCATTTTTAGGGGAAATTCTGTCCCTTTCGTTTTAGAATTTTTACTAATTTTGATTGTAATTGTGTTGGTGTGAAAATTGGTTGCATGTTATCCATGTAGTATCCTGTTAGGGTTTTATGCATTCATACATACATATAGCAAGTCGGATCTTCATCTTAAGACGCCGAGATTGGATCCGCACGAGTTAGGTTCGGGTTAGCCGACCTAACCGGGGCCTGTAACATGCCGGTTTGGTTCACGAGTGTGAACCGGATTTGGGGTGTTACAGTATCTACAGAAACAAAACATTACATGCTTACATATCGGAAGTCAGATCTACTTGAGATCATTGGGTATTCTGATTCTGATTTTACTGGATGTGAAGATAGTCGTCCGATCTACTTCTGGCTATGTATACCTGCTTGCTGGAGGAGTTATTTCTTGGAGGAGTGCTAAGCAGACACTCATAGCTTGTTCCACCATGGCAGCTGAATTCATAGCTTGTTATGAGGCATCCAATCATGGAATATGGTTGCAGAATTTCTCACAGGGCTGCCCATTATTGATAATATTGAAAGACTACTTAAGTTATTTTGTGACAATCAGTTTACAATATCATATTCAAATAACAGGAGCTCATCTAAATCAAAATATATATAGAGATCAAGTTCCTGTTGTGAAAGAAAGAGTTTAGAGTGATAAAGTTTCGAGTAAAGTCTCTATAGAGCATATTGAGACAAACTCTATAGTTGTGGATCCACTTACTAAAGGTTTACTGCCCAAGGTCTTTCATGAGTATGTTGCTCATATGGGTGTTTATCATTTGATGATATGTTACTTTAGTAGGAGTTTATTTTGTTGAGGCATTTGGTTTATGTTTCCACTCTATTTTGGTGATCTCACAAGGTTGAACCAGTTAAAAATAGGCATGTTTAGATCAAATCGCATGTAATTTTCATGCTACACATCCATACTTGATTATTGTCATTTAATTATGTTGATGTATGTAACCATGGATGGGTTTAGTTACGATAAATGTAACTAAAATCGCCTTGATCCTATATTAACATTAATTAATGGACGAGATTGTTATTTTGGAATAATAGCATATGTTAATTTTGGAGCTCATAAGTTTATATACAATTATTTGTGTGTATATAGTCCAAGTGGGAGATTGTTTGATGTTAGACGTATATATATGTATATAATTGTATCATATGCTATTATTATTAAGGCATGGCCTAAATTAAATTGATCTGTTAAGGTTAATGGGCCATTAATATTTAAGATAAATATGTGTAGATACCGTTTTCGTAATCTCTAATTTATGATGGGTTAAATTAGAATTATGAAAGATAAGGATAAATACGGTTATACGAATAAATACGATTATGGTCCCCGAATTCGCACCGTTGTTTTTCTTTTCTGGTATCCCATCATCCAGGAACTTTGGCTTTGGAGAACCGGTGCAAAATTTGGAAGGTCAAAACCTTAAAAAGTGAAGAATTATTTTGCTATTATGGATTCAGGTACGCTTTCGTAATTAAATTTTATTTTCTTAATGATTTAATCTGAAAAAAAGGTTTTATAGATGATGGTTTTATCATCTATATAATTTTGGTTCAAGTTTAAAATTTTTGTTATTCAACAATATAATCGTAATAAATTTAAATAAATTAATAAGAACAAATACAATTGACTCAACGTGTGATTCTCATTCTAGAAGAGTGACCTCCGTAAGAGAGATCTACTATTGATAATTGCTGATTCCCATTATAGAAGAGTGACCTCCACACTAGAGATCTACTATTGTTAATTGCTCAATGTTGACTGACTTAAAGATAAAAGTCTATGAGTGTGTACTGGATGACATGGTTCCTTGGACCCAGGAACTCGCAAGTGCAACTTGGCTTCCAATACTTGTAATATATTTCGAATAGGTAGGCTGAGTTGAACCCGTGTCCGACACCTAAATGTTGAAGCGCCTAACCGATTAATGACAATTAGTAAATTGTATTAAATTTACTAAAGTCATACGTACCTTGAAGTGCGCAACGAATCGTTACCCACTCCTGAAACGAAAACAAATGTACGATGACACATATTTTGATACATGAATAAATGAACGAGATGACATGAATTATGCATAAATTAAAGTGCATGAAAACGTACCTTAGATACTTATTTAATTAATAAATTGAATCACCTTATACGCATTTTATCATACCAACACAATTATGCACCAATGATTAGTTTCGGAGCATTCAATTATCATATCATGCACCATAATTAATCAGAAAACATTTAAAGTAATCATTAACCAAAGAAAGAACCTTTTGAGCGAATAAAAATTAAACAAAATTGCTAGACTTATAAATAAACTTCTTTGAAATAATTTACTTCATAAATATTAGAGGCATAAAAATGTATTCACTTATATATATATATATATATATATATATATATATATATATATATATATATATGTGTGTGTGTAGGATCTCTCTGCTGCGCTGCCTTGTTTGGCAGCATTTGGCAGTGCAATAGAGTGATCGCCGGATTGACCACCACCACCACCCCGCATTCACCCTGTTTTCCCCATTCCCCCTCCCCTATTGGTTTCCACCCCCACCGCCCTCGCCCGCAGTCGTCTGCCTCCCGCCCCGCTTCCCACCGCTTCCCTCACCCCTTCCCATCGCTCCCCTAGCCACTTCTCGATTAATATGTTATTCGAGTTATAACTCGATTATTTTATTTTATGATATTTTACTATATTTTTTAATAATTTTTGAATTTATTTCATAATATCAACTCGAATAAGGAGTGAATCAAGTTATTATTACAAAATCGCTATCATTTCATTTTTCTTCACTGACCCTATTTTTCTCTGCCATCTTCGCTAACGACCTCACTGTCACCATTACCTCTGGCAACCTCGCTACCGCCGTCACCTATACCATGGTCGGCGTCACACCGCATTGAGCGGAAAAATCGGGTAGGGGGGGAAGAGACGGGCGGCAGGGGCAATGGAGCGGGGTGGAGGTGAAACGGGTGGGGGGGGTGGCGGTGGTTGCAGGTGAGGGTGGTGGGGGGTGGAAACCAGCGGGGGAGGGAGAATGGGGAAAACATGAGGGGAATACGGGGGTGGGGTGGTGGCCGTTGGATTCTAATCCAATGGTGATCATTCCAAACGCTGCCAAACAAGGCAGCACAGCGATCACTGCCAAACGCTGGCCAAACTATATATATATATATATATATATATATATATATATATATATATATATATATATATATATATATATATAGGCTGCTGGATCCTGGAAGACGATGCTCCAAAGTAGAGACAATAACAATAACATAAAAAAATCAATCAAACATGGTATATTAATCTCAAGTATCAATCTTAACACTCCACAACAATACAGAAAACAATTTCTAATGAAGGTCTAACTATACCCATGTACATGACATGAACATGCTCTAAATAAAATAAAGTGAAGGAGAGGAAAAAGACAAGAGATAATGAAGACTAGAGGGAGAGAGATTATGGATGAAGAAGAAAGTTTGGGGGTTTCTTATAACGAGGGAGAGGGGGACAGTTACGTAACTTTCTCCTCAATATCTCCCAGAATAACTCTCTAAATACTAACCCACTCAACTAACAATCAACACTTACAAAATTTAAAGTTCTAAATTTCTAACGTAAGTCACACCCTTATCCAACAAAATTCAGGTCCATGTTAGGCTGACCCTTAGAAGAACATAAAGTAAATAAAATAAAATTAACTTGGGTATTACATATTCCCTTACCCTCTCACTCTTAAATCAACTAGCCTTATTCAATAACTTTTTAATTTTTTAACAATTCGAGTAAAAAACCCTTCTTCCTCACCAAGGAACTTGTAGAAAAAACCCTCTCTAATCTCTCCCAATTTACAAATTAGGTTTCTTACAGTTAAGACGAAATACTATATAAATAGGTAAACAAATCATTAAAAAACGGATCTGAAACTCATCCGAAACCTGTGACCTGTGCTGCCGGTGCCCTGTTGGTCTTGAATCTGGTGCTCGGGTGTCCTTGTTTTGCAAGACACCCAAAGTCACGAATGGTTGCCACCCAGGCGCTCGTAAAAGGAGCACTCACGCGTTCTGCCCTGTTTCTTCGTTCATCTTCCTCCTCGCTCGAGGTTCCAAATTCAACACAATTCACATTTAAAGCTTCGTCAAGACCTGACAACGAAAATTAATTATAATTTTAACCATTTTTTCAAATTGTCTTCTCAAAAGTCAAAACTTGTGGGGACACTGAATTAAAAAAGTTGTTTATTCAATTTTTTTAAAAATTAAAATAATCAGCAGTAAATATTAGGCGTAACTAAGAACCAATATATGAACTAGATATCCTAATTTTAAAACCTCCTTAAAGGGTTGATGTGTGATGATCTGTTTGACTTATTTGAAAGGATCTTACAACAAATTACCACTATTTTTTAAAGATGCAATTGTTTAATGTTGTAATCCCCTCTTAAAGAATGAAGTTTCATAAATTAAAAAAAATGCCGTTTAACAAAATGGCTAATAAAAGCTACATATTATCTATCTATACAAAAAAGTATATATAATAAGATCTTGTGGTAAATGGACAAATATAATTAATTAAATTGTTTGATGTTGGCACTATTTGCATTGATAAAAAAATGGTTTATAATATTAACCATTTTTTGTCAAGACCAAACAACAGCAAAAATAGATAGACTTTCCAAAGAAGCCTGTACTGTTAAATTGACTTTGCAAAGATATTTCTTATTGCAATCTAATTAGCTATTTAATGTTTTTAGTCTTCGTTTCAATTTAGACTTTTTAAAGAAGCGCGTTATGTGACTTATGTTTCCCAACTCCCAAGTCTCAAGTCCCCACTCAACTATCTTTAAAAATAATAATGATAAAGCATGTCCTATAATATTGCGCCCTTGGCTAGCTGTTCAAATGTCAATTATTCATCGGCCCATCAAATTGTAGAAAGTAATTAATATGACTCGATTCTAATCATTCAATAAAAATATAGCATGCAGTATATCGTTTTAACCCTCTTAATTAACCTAATCACTACAAAAAAAAAAATATTCTTCGCCCCTTATGAAAAAAACTATGAATTTTTTGGACATTTCGGTTGTTATAATCACGAAGAAAAATTTCTCTCTTTATAGTTACACATAACTTTTTCTTGTATTTTTTCTAAGCCTCAGATTTAGAGAAAAAATTTCTCCACTCAATTTTTAGGTCACTTTAATTTAATTTTCGCTGCCCCAATTTTTTTCAACAATTTAATAAAATATTTTAAATTTATTAAATCATGAAGAAATGATATCTGTCATTTCTCCATTGCCACAATTTGCTATTACAACATGCATGGGACTCTCCATTGCCATCATTTTACATGACAACATGGATGTGGTCGCTCATTTGACATCGTGCTATTTGTTGGTGCGATTAAAAACACGTCCATGCCTCTTAAGACTGTTGGGGAATTTCAGCAAACACTCAGAGATCACACATAAGTGGAATTTTAACAAATATTTGACATCCAAGATCCACAATTTTCCTAAATTTTTGATTCGATTGGACAATCCACAAGCACAATTACAAGCAAATATAATCAAAATTCAAAATTCAAGCAAATAGAGAGACACCAAACTTTAATGTGAAAACCCTCAAGATGTCGGAAAAACCACAGTAAGTTATCGGCCTTAATCAACTATGATTATAATCCAATTATAATTACAATCATAATCACTATGAGAGAATAAACTCCCGAGCATCAACCAATGAAGCAAATCAACAATCAAAAGGATGATCAAGTACACAATGAGAAACCTTGAAGACGTCGGCTTGATCGTGATGGAACAAAGGATTGGTAATTTAAGATGGAATCCAATCACTCAATCTTCCTCTTCGTACCAAGAACCCTCGTCACTTTCTCTCCACCTTGATTTGCTCCACAATAGGCCTCTACACCAGGCACACAATGCTCATACCCCCAAATTGGGTAACACAACTCTTAAAACCCTAAAACAGGTTGTCCGGGTCTTAAATGGATTGAACGAATCTGCGGTCCAATCATGTAAAACCTATAATTCAAGTCAAGATTTTATGCTTACAAACTGATCGGTTCAACTGTCAGTTTGAGTCGAGTTAGTTTCAGGGTACGTGTACTGAGTTGACACCAATCACGTATATGAGCTATGAAGGTCATGCATACCCAAGTATATAATGATAACGTCATAAACACAGCAGAAAAGAATGAGTTATCAGAATATATCCGAATATGCCAGTTATTTTTTTATTTTTATATATAGTAGATCGTAAAATTAGTTTTAGGCTGTTTACCACATTAGAACGCATTACGGGCAGTTTGGGTGGGTTGTTAGTAATAGAATAAGTCATTCTGATGCTGTAGTATTTGTTTTATTTTATGGGATTTTTTTGATTTTTTTGGGATTTTCTACAACTTAGCTATTATTCTTGACTGAGCCGGAGATGAGTCTAAGTAATATTTCTAAGTTCCCCACCGAGCACCCTCGACCCTTTTTCTTTCCCCAAACCTTGATTGCTGCCACACCACCCTCGGCGTGTCGTCGTCACCACTACCGCCAACACCATCCGGCCACCGATCGACTCTGCCTAGCTCTGCCGCGGCATTGCCGGACTACCCCGAGCGCCCCAGCCATCGTTCGCCCTCCACGACGCCCGGATTGCCGAACCTGTGCTGCCCTCGCGTTGCTAATTCCACCGCCGTGATCCAGTGGTTGCCTCAACGCCTTCGACCAGCCCACGACCTTCCCCGACTGGAGTGGAGCCCAGCGCCGCCCACATCGGTCGGATCTAGTCACCCACCATCGCCGTCATTCTGTTTCAGCCATTTTTCGGCGAGTCACTGCCTTCGCCAACCACGTTGAGATCATAGACGCAGCAGGCTTGTCGAGTCGGTTCCAACAGTACCCAATATGACTGCCATCCGGCCAGTAGACGCCGCCGAAAAATCACTTAAACTGCCCGAACCTTACTGGAAAACTAGATTCGCTGGAATTCACCGGATTTTACGCGGAGCTTATCCAGTGAACACGATCGAACTTCAGATGCCGACAAGTGTCGAATTTGAGCTTCGAGATACGCGACAAAACCCTAGCCGTCAATCATTGTCGACAACGAGAGGTATAATTACCTCTGAATTAATTATTTAAAGTTGGTGATTGTTAGCACAACATGCTAAGATTGATTAATCGTCATGATTAATGCTTAATTATGGATGATAATGACAAGTTGCATGATGTGATTAATAGCAAATAAATGTTAAATGATCTAATGAGGTAAATTGAGCTGATCATGTTATTCGACTAAGACGTAACTTAGAAAAACACGATAAAATTGGTATGAATAAGATGCGTTAGAATTATTAACAAATTTATGATTGTTTAATTGTTGATGGATGTTGTTTGCATTGTGAGTGTGTTGATTATGATGAGTTTGATGCATTATTTAGTTAGCGAGCGTTAGTTTCTAGATTTGATGTATAAGTATTGAGTAGGAACTTGCCGCCTAGGCGCGAGGACACGCTTAAAGCTTCTACCAAGTCCATTTAAGACTCGTCTCTGTTTTATTCTCTACTCTACTGTATGTTTATTTTAATGCTTGTAGGACGGATTAAGTGGCATTTTATCGGATCCCACTTAACTCAGGCCATTTAGCCGAATAATTTTTTGAATTAATAAACCCTCGAAGATGAGATCCCTCGAGGATGAGATCCCTTAAGGATGATTTCAAAAACAAAATCCACTACACGTTGTCTTCGGTCTTATTATATAAATCTCTTCCCAGGCCTATATATATGTAATTTTATTGAGTTTTCTGTGAGACGAGAGATGGAGAAACCGACTACATGTCCATGAGCGGATGCCATGACAGTCAAAGCGGGCTCTGGATTAATGAGCAAATTGTTCCATTCCCAAGGGATCTTAATAGCTCCGCGTTTGAGTTCCTCACAGCCAGAAAACATGGAGGTTTATGAGTAATGTTAAGTACAATGCATGTGCAGACTTGTAGTTCAAAGGGTGCCAAAGGCGACTGTCTGAGAGTACTCGGCCTTCGTGCTTAAGGCTAGGAGAATTATGAAGGTAAGAAGAGGACTTAGGATATGCATGTAGTCCCAATGGACCAGAGAAAAAGAAATGAAAAAAATGCCGAGAGAGGTATTAATAAAGCAGACAGTTCGGGATGCTACCAGGTCTACAGCCCAGTAGCTCCTCAATAAGTTCCCTTCATAGTATTCATGAGGATTATACGATTGTTTTCTTCATATGAAAGTTTTCTCTCATAGCCAATTTGTTATAGTTATATTTTGAACCAGTAACGCTTGTTACTGACATTTTTCTTTATATATATACAGGTGAGGATTAAATACTGGATATACTGGCATGGATGGGGGAGCAGTGAGGTCTTTTGAACACATGTGTTAAATGATTAAATGTTTAATATTTTGTTTACATGATATTATATTGTGAATGGTGTGATTAAATGTTTGAGGCATGATGATGTGATATGATTGAATGTTAAGACATGATGACAGGATGTGAAACGTGAATAGATTACACAGGTAGGTTGAGACCCAAACTTGAGAATGAGTTTACAATGGATTAAATTCAGTGTAAATGAAGTTGTTTGATATATAGATATATATTTGTATATATTTGTATATATTATTTTGACAAGGTGGTCCCTAATTATACTTTTAGGGAAGCTCTTTCTGTTTTATTTCAAAATTTTTATTGATTTTTATCATAATTATTTTTGGTGTGTAAATTAGTTGTATATCATCTATGTAGTATCATGTTAGGGTTTTATACACTAATTCATGCATAGGGACTCGTATCTTCATCTTAAGATGCCGAGATTGGATCCGCACGAGTTTGGGTTTGGGTTTGCTGACCTAATTAGGGTCTGTAACATGCCGGTTTGTTTCACGAGCATGAACCGTACTTGGGGTGTTACAAATCAAGCCTTTGCTCAAGATTTGGTTTCGGCTCAACCCCGGCTGTCCTGCTCCTCCTAGCTCCAACTCCTAGTCAACTTTGATTGTCCGTGTCCACCATGCCTCCCCATGCTATCGGACCACCTCCCTAAGGCCACAGTCAGGTCCAATACATTTGAGTTGTCCCACGGTCATCAACAAACAAACATGGCAGTTGACACATGTAATTGCACTAGTACTAGGAATCCTACGACTAGGAAACCTCGGCCAGACACTCAAATTCCGGAAATTGGAACCCTCGTGACCGAGGCAGAATCCTGGCACTTGCACAATTCTCTCAGCAAGCTCAGTGCCAACTCTCGGCATGCTCAGTGCCAACTCTCGGCATGCTCAGTAAGTGGTTCTGGACATGCTCAATAAGTGGAAACCCGACACTTCTAGAACTCCAATACCCCATTGTCGGTATTTGCCACTTTGTGTGATTGATCACCAAGTCTCGACAAGCTTTGTGCTCCATTCTCTGTACGCTTGGCAACCAGCTCTCGGTAAGCTTGATATTTGATTCTCGACATGCTCGATAATTAGTCCCACCCAATGCCGATCATCAAAATTGCAATGCTTGATCATGCTTTATAATTACAACCCTCCACTTGACATCTTGAGATTTCTTAAAGTTGATCGTGTGTATATGCTCGGTAAACGCTAAGTGTGTCCCGGTAACACTCTTTACCACCAGAGGAAATTCCCTAGCTGATCGATCACTAACACACACTGCACTTAGTACTGGTAACTTCGATAGTACTCGGTACCAAAAACCTCGGTAGTAGTCAATACCACTCTTTAGGATCCGATGCCACTCAGGGATTTCGACAACCTCTAAACACTAAAGTTCGATCTTCCTTAAAACTATAACACACATTAAAATTAATTAATTATTTCTACCACTCAGATTTTAGTAAATATCCTCGTGAGTACGAGATATTAAGAAACAACTACCAAATCCCATGTATTCGGTAGGTCCACGAGCTAGACCTGTAACCGACAGGGGAGGGAATCATTGAAGAAGATGGGGGAGGGGAGATTGATAGACTTGTTGTCGTTTTCTTCCGTCCATCATCAATTCCTCTTTTTTAAGTGGACCTACGTAGATATACGTGTTATCTTTTAACAAGGACGTCTCCGATGACTAGTGTCAGTGAAAAATGTTGTTCAACGTTCAAATTCTCGTGAGCTCGGCTTACGTGATTAGCTGTCATGTGACTTATGTTATAACTTGAACAGTAAAAATTAAATGCTTGATAAAGGAAAAACAGAAAATATTAAATGAAAAAGCGGGTGTTCGATGCCGTCCTTAACCATCACCTCACTTTTTTTTCCCTCAATCTTCGTGGGTAGATACCCCAATCCCCACTTCAAGTTGGTTGGTGTTCATAAACACTGCTGCTTCCCATCTCACCATCGTAATTGTAACCTTGGTGTCACTTTCGTTCAGGTAATTCCCACGTCCTGATCACATTTGCTCACAAAAAACACTACTGGCGATGACCATCCCGTAAAGCACTTGAATCTGAAGAGTGTATGTCAGAGAGACGCCTCTACTGATGCTAAGGGCTGCTCCTGAGAATAGCCGATTCTGAGAATAAACGTTTACCTTAGGAGACTTATTTATTTTTTATGCAGTGTTTTTCGAATGCCCGTTTGGTAAGGTGGGATAGAAGTCTTTATGATTGAATTCAACAACAAAAACAGATGGTGCCTCATATCCAACCCTGTCTAAAATATTTGTGATTGAATTTAATTAACCAGTTGTGATTGAATAAAATAATTCCAGTATTACCATTTCTTCATCCAACTGAATGACTAATTGAGGGATTGCCAAATATTATAAATAAATGATATGATTAATATTTTTAGAATTCATTATGAAATTATTATAAAAAATTATTAAATTTAAAGTACGTTAATCTTAGATTTTAAACTTTTCAAGTTAGTGTAACATTTATTTATTAAAATATTTTTAAAGGAAAATAAATTTAATTTTTATGCTAATTGATATGAAAAAAGCTAAGAAAAAGAAAGATAATGATTAAGTGAATAAGGTATTATTTTTTTTGGGAGAAAAAATAATATTTATAACAAAAATAATAATAAATATGTCTCAACCAAATTATGAACGTTTTTTATCCTCACCAGCTCGATCAAAATTTTGAGACGACCATGTTTTTACTCCGAGATTAATTGGATGGACATGAGACAGACGATGTCCGATCGATCATCACTTGCCCTCACCCGTGTTCTGTTAGGGTATTTCAGGGCATGATGATGACGAAGTAGGCGGGCCACCTGTTGTTTGTCAACTTGTCGCTGGTTTCGACTGGTAATTTTGATCGACTTCGTTGGTCTCAACTCGTAAAGTCGGTTTTTCCAGAAAATGTTTTCGCAAAAAAATCACTCACATCTATCATCAAAATATCTTAATTAAAGCTTGAAAAAAAATCTAAGTTAAAAAGATAAAATTTAGTAAGCCAAAAACTCAAGCTTTCACTATAGCAGCTTCATCTTGGCACCTGCAGTTCCCAATTTCATCTGAAACAGGAACATATCTCAGGCTTAAAACAACAGCATGACGTGTTATCTCTCTCTTTTTTTCTAAAGGATAACATGTTATCGTTTCTTGGTGTATCAAGGCCTAAAGTACAATTTTTGGAGTAATGTGCACGGTTTCGGAGAGGGAGAGGGAGAGGGAGAGGGAGATGGAGAGAGGAGAGATAGAAAATGGATTTATTGCCGTACCAGCGGATGTTAAGAGTAAAACTCTGATCTATCATGCTACGACTACACGTCAAAGCTTTTATTTTAACAAATGTTGGCATAGCACAGCCGCTCATAATTTGCGTTGCCGTCTTAGATGTCGTTAGTACGTTGGTGTCGCCCACCAAAGTTTCAAAAGAGAAGTGATGAGGTTCGATTGAAATCATTCAATGAAAGTGCATTAATACCTTACCAATGTGATCTTCTGCCATTACTAATTATTACACAACACGTATGTCAGTATGTGGATGCCGGTTAAAAATAATAATAATAAGTTTATTGACTGTGGTCTCTCACCTCAATCTGTGTCGTCTCTCGATCGCCGTCTTAGTGTTTCCTCTCCGTCGGTTGTCGGTACCCTATCTCACCATCTCTCTTCCCTCCCAACCACACATTTGCAGCTGAGGATGGCGCGAACTACCTCCCTGGTTTGTGGCCTCCTCTAAGTAGGAAAGGAAATTTATAGACGAGATTTTGAGAGGAATAGTGGAATGGAACAACGTTGCGCGGGGCAGCGCCGGCTCCAACACCTCCTGTTTGCCTTCTTCTTCCTCTGCCTCACTCTCCTTGTCGTCGGTAGTATCATAGATAGCACCGACACCGCAAGACCACTACAACCACCACCACCGCCGCCTCCTCGAGTCCTCCACCACCGACGACGACGGTGGCGGCGTACCGACGATTACGATGGAGGACATCGAGGAGGTTGTCGAACAAGATCATGGAGGACGACGAGGCGATGAAGTCCTCTGGGAAGAAGGATCCAAACCAGCCGTATAGCTTGGGACCAAAGATCTCGGACTGGGACGAGCAACGGTCAGAATGGTTGCGATCCCACCCGGAGTTCCCAAACTTCGTCGCCCCCGGCAAGCCGAGAGTGCTGCTCGTGACAGGGTCGTCCCCAAGCCGTGCGAGAACCCGGTGGGCGACCACTACCTGCTCAGATCCATCAAGAACAAGATCGACTACTGCCGCATCCACGGCCACGCCATCTTCTACAACCTCGCCCTCCTCGACGACGAGATGACCAACTTCTGGGCCAAGCTGCCGCTGATCCGCACCCTCCTCCTCGCCCACCCGGAGGTGGAGTTCCTCTGGTGGATGGACTCCGACGCCATGTTCACCGACATGGCCTTCGAGCTCCCGTGGGAACGCTACGCCAACCACAACCTCGTGATGCACGGATGGAACGAGAAGGTGTACGAGCAGCGCAATTGGATCGCCTCAACACTGGCGTCTTCCTCATCCGGAACGGCCAATGGTCGCTCGACCTCCTCGACGCCTGGGCGCCCATGGGACCCAAAGGTAAGGTCCGCGAAGACGCCGGCAAGCTGCTCACCAAGCACCTCTACGGCCGGCCGGTGTTCGAAGCCGACGACCAATCCGCCATGGTATACCTGCTGGTGACCCAGAAGGAGAAGTGGGCGGACAAGGTAGTACTTGGAGAGTCAATACTATTTGCATGGGTACTGGGGGATGGTGGTGGACAGGTATGAGGAGATGATGGAGAAGTACCAGCCGGGGCTGGGTGACCATCGATGGCCGCTGGTGACGCACTTCGTCGGGTGCAAGCCGTGTGGGAAGTTCGGGGTAGACTACTCGGCGGAGCGGTGTTTTGAAGCAGATGAAGAGGGCGTTCCACTTCGGCGATAACCAGGTAATGCAGATGTATGGGTACGTGCACAAATCGTTGGGCAGTAGGGGGTTGATGAGGACGAGGAATGAGACGGATAAGCCGGTGGAGATGGAGGACGAGCTCGGCCTTCTTCACCCTCCCTTCAAGGTGGTCAATGTGAATTGACGTGCGATTAGTACGCATTGCTAGCGTTGTGTACACTGAGTGAGTAAGTTCGTGAGCATTTATCATTTGAGATCGGTATTGACTCGATTCGAAACTCGATATTTAAATGTTCGTACTCAAACTCAAATTTTACGAGCCAAGCTTGACGAAGGGTCGTGCTCGACTCACTCGATTTGGTTATAACTCGAATTTAACTCGAACTCGATTCGTAGTTTAATTCGAATTCGACTTAATAAAATAATATAATAATAAAGTTTTTATATTATATTATATTTATTTATTTATTTATTTATTTATTTATTTATATATATGAAATATAATAACAAAGAAGAAGATAATTGAGATGACAAGTATTTATCTTGATTATTTGCAGCTGCGGGTTTAAGTTACATTAGCTTCATTTTTTTAACTTTTAATCGAACTAATTTCGAATTGGCGAACGAGTTTTGAACTATTTGGCTCGCTTACTCAATTAGCATCCTTAATTGTAGTTACTTTTCAGCTAGATGATTCCGCCAACTTGCAAGATATACCGAAAAAGAAAATATTTTACCCACCGTCGATCTGACATGCATCCCTCTATTGCTTGAGAAAGGCTATCTAACGTTTCGTCCCCACGTTTACAGTTCTTACGATATAAAATATTCATTTGACGTTTTCAAATAACACTGCGTTATAAACGTAGTTATGTACAAAAATTGGTTGATTTAAATTTAATTGAAAGAATGTTGGGGGATGGTGGGCGGCCACAATGGGGAGGGGGTTACGACTTTAATAACTTAAATTTAATTTATATTCGAGAATCGAATTAGAATATCATTAGATAAGGTCGGTTAATCCAAATATAATTTACTCATGCAGATATAATTTTGATATTTTAGGATGAAGATATTATTTATTATGTATAAATGAATATATAAAATTCTAATATGCTATTATATTGATGACATGAAAAATTAATTTACATACCAACAATTATTGTAATAAAATTAATAAAAATTTTAAAAAAATAGACAGAGTCTACTCTAAAAGTGCAATTAGCAGCTACTCTATTAAAATTACATATACAAATATATATATATATATATATATATATATATATATATCACATATTTGCATTCACACATAATTCTAATTTACTATATATATCATTCAAAATCTTAGGTCTCAACCTAATTATGCATTCTATTCATATTTCACATTATATCATTATATCTGTAATTAATCACATCATTCTCAATATAATATCATAAACAAAATATTAAATATGATATCCTCTGACATGCGTGTGTAAAAGATATTATTGATCATCTGTTCAGGCTGGCACACCCTACTTATGAACATCACCTATATATATAATAAAAATATATCAGTAACGAGTGTTACTGGTCCAAAATACAACTAATATCAAAGTGGCTATGAAAGATAACTCTCATATAAAAGAAAACATTCATATATTTCACTAAAACTCTCTGAAGGCTATCTACTGATGAGCCACCAAGCTGTAGACCTGGTAGCATCTTGAACTGGCTGCTCTATTGATGCCTCTCTCAGTATTTTCTCATTTCATTTTCTAGTCCCTTGGGTCTACTAGAATATCCCAAGCCTTCTCATTTCCTCCATAATTCTCCTGCGCCTCGAGCACGAAGACCGAGTACTATCAGGTAGTCGCCTTTAATCCCTTTTAACCACAAATTCGGATATGTACTGTACTAAATAATACCTATAAACCTCTACGTTCTCTGGGTGTGAAGAACTCAAATGTAGAGTTGTCAGGATCTCTCAAGAATGGAACAACACGCTCACTAATCTAAAACCCTTTTGACTGACACGTACACCCTCTCATGGTATGTGCGAATCGGTTTTCCCATCTCTCATCCCACTAAAATGCGATAAAATTATATATGTATATATATATATATATATATATATATATATATAGGCATGAGAATGGATTTATACAGTATACCCGAAGGCAATTTGTAGTGGATTTTATTTTTGAAAACATACTCGAGGGATCTTCGAGGGTTACTAATCTAGAAAACTGGTTGAATAAATGGCCCAAGTTATGTGGGATCCGATAAAACGCCACTTAACTCGTCCTACAAGCAATAAAACAATACACAATAGAATTACGCGTAAAACAGGTAACGAGTCCTAAACGGACTTGGTAGAAGCTCTGATCGTGTCCACGTACTTCGGTGGCAAGCTCCTACTCCGTACCTACACATCAAACTAAAACTAACGCCGCTAGCTTAATGATGCATCAAACATCCCAGACCATACACACACACACACACCAATCATACATCAATCCACATCATACATCAATCACACATAAGTTTTAATGTACTATGACCAATTTTGACTATAAAAACTTTGACTCGAGTCATGTGTTTTACAGCGACAATCACTAGGTAGGGGGCCAACGGGAGGGAGAAGGGGGGGTACGACGTGGGGGGATGGGTGGGCGATGACGATGGGGGGTGGGGCGGACTGGGTGAGGGGCCGACAAGGGGGAACAATAACAAGGCGGGGGAGCGGACATGGGAGGGGGGTTGTGGGGGCGGATTGAGCAGGAATGGCGCAGTGAAGGAGGTACGACGTGTCAGTGGGGAGAGAGAATCAAGGGAAAAAAATGGCCGGTGACATTCTTATAATTAAAAGTTAACTCGATACCAACATGAGTCAAAAATAATAACTAACTCTAAATAAATAAATAAATAATCTAAAAAATATGAAAAAATACTATAAAATATAATACACACCGTAACATAAGAATGACATGTTTTTATAACTAATAACATATTGATTTTGACCAATTTAAATAAATCGATTCTTATCTAATTTTTGATAAATTGATCTAATTTAATAACTCTTTGCTAATTTAATTCAATGTCCGATTTTGATCTTTTGCGACTATGGTTATGTACCATGATTTGCATGTCTCAAGCTTAGTTATGGATTTGCCGTAACAATAATTGATAAAATTTTTAACACTTTTAATTATATAAATTTAAGCCAACCATTTTGACTAACACTTAGCTGCAACAAATCCTTAGCCCTCGAGCTTGGTTCTTTGAATTATAGCATAGATGATAGGATGAATATCTAAAACCTTCAATTACTAACCATGTAACATTTCAGGGCTGGAGAGAACTGATTACGATGAGTTGCCCAATAATATTTAACTAACTATTAGATAATCATTTTGACTTTTCATAGGTCAGAACACCACAAACCGAACATACAAAGGCCACCAACAAAATAGAGAAAAACTCGATCATAAATACACCTGTCGCCCATAGTCATGGGAAAAATACTACCTACGAAAAAGGCTTGCCGACATAACTAATTAATAAGACCAGGCGTACGTATCTAATCCAACTACAAATTTATTGGCTTAAATTATTTTTTTTAAATATTTAATTCTAGTAAAAAATTTATACATCATTCTTATTAAAATATCGGATTATATCCCAATAAATATTGTGGATTAATTTTGGAAGATCATATATGGGCTTCAGTATATGCAAGAAAAGGGCTAATAAACCAAAAATCACAAAACACAATATGACATCAAAACAATAATAGAGCCTAAAACATACCCTATAATAGCAATAGCAATTAGCAACTAAAGTTATTGGCATATACTATATACTAACAAATATCAATTCCGGAGATGAGTTTATCGACTGACAGAATATTAATAGAAGCACTTGAAGTTCTAGTGAAAGGGGCCGGCTTCTTAAAATATTTCCCGATGTTTAAAAGTGGAAAGTGGAAAGAAAATTTACAACCATAAATATTAGTGAGTAACATGCCAGTGAAAACGTGAAGGTGAGTGTGAATCATATTTAGAAGTATAATATACGATCCACGTAACTTGACCCATTCTAATTGAAAACCTGTGAATCAGGGTTTCGCAATATGATTCACACCCAGGCCAGAAAAAGAAAATTCAAAAAATAAAAATAAAAACAAGAAGGCACTCTCTAAGTCTCTTCTTCCCCTATCTTAGCTGCCGCCCAACTCCTCCCTTCCATCGTCCCATCCCCCTTCTCCCACGCCCCTCTCCTTCCTCTCCGACCTTCATCCCTCATCCTTTCCCTCTCCCTCGTTCCTTCCTCCTACTCACTTCTCTTCTTCCCCAATCCTAGCTGCCCACCCACCTTCTACCTTCCATGGCCCACTCCACCCTTCTTCTCCCTCACCCATCTACCTTCCTCTCCTGCCTTCTTCCCTCGTTTCTTTCCGTCTCCCTCATTCCTTTCCCCTGTTTTCTTCTCTTCTCTCACTAAGCCATCAAAAGATATATTTCTATTCATCGTGCTTTCAAAAACTCTGTGTTTTATTTATTTATTTACGTTGATTAAATTTTATATTATTTTTTATGTTTTTCGTTGATAATTGATTTGACACTGTATTTTAAATATATTTTAATATGTGTACTTTTATTCAATGATTATATTATATCTATTGTTAAAATCTAAAAAATATTTTTTATATAAATAATCTCTTATCGTCTTTGTATAAATTTATTTATAATAACCAATAATTTGTGGCTCCCCAACTATTGACTAACCTTATAGCAAACGAGTTCTACCAATTCCTACTTCATGATTTCCATTTCTCAATAATGAGTCAGTGCTCTACCGCTAAATTTTTTAAAAATATAAAAATATATTATAAAATGTAATACAAATCATGACATCAAAATTATATGTTCTATAATTAATAATTTATTAATTTTGACCAATTTAAGTGAATCCAATTCTTATTCGATTTTTGATAAATCGATTCGATTTAATGACTCTCTTTCAAATTCGATTCAATGTTTGATTCTAATTTTTAAAACTATAATATTATCTAGTTATTATCATAACAAAACTCGTCTTTATAACCTATATCATCCACATTATATTATAAGTTTCATAGGTTGACTATATTTACATCACAAGTCATCCGATTGAGAGACAGTAATATATTTTTAGGTATCATGTCAACTTGTAAGATGGAATAAATTATCATCTCATCTTCAAAATGATTATCCAAAATTGAAAATTGATAAGTACAACCACACTAGTGTAAAATCTTTTATTCATATAAAGTATCGGATACAAAACTAATTTAAAGAATTTCACAAGCCATCTATCTTGTAAAATTTCATTGTTGAAATTTCTCTCCTTGCCCAAGGGCCCGTCCTACGTCTAATATCAAATCCTCTCACCATCCAGAATATTCAGATAACATTTGTAATAATTCGGCTAAAATTTATATTGACGGGCTTATTCATATTTTCAAGATAAATAATTGTATTAATGATTTATAAACTCATCCTTTTTAATTACATATCAGATTTTATTCTAATAAATATTAGATATGAATCTAATTTAAGAGATCTATTTTCTATATATTCTCCTCTTATACAGATCATGGTTATGCGTAGATCCTACTTAACAACATTTTAGTGTTGGATGTTGTTGCGGGCCTTTTATATATAGTTGTTTATGGTCGTTTCTTTAATTTCGTCAACATAATTACAATTGCAAAGATAAAATCTTGTAACAAAAAGTATAGGTATTAGTGGCAAAAATTTTGTAATTAAATCATTAAATTTATCTTAAACAGTATCGTCATGTAAATGCCTTCCACTTTAATAGTGGATTTTCATCTTTAAAGGCTTCTGTTTTTTCATAGTATTTTGCAATTAAGCCCATGGAATCGCCGTGATGTCTTCTCCTCCAACAAATTTGACCAACTTCCTAATGAGGGCATTAGTCATCTATTTAGATTATTTGCTATATTTTTATGACTTAAACAAAATTACCCACATCATCTAACCATTCTTATAATTTAAAAATTTATAGTAAATATCTTGACACAGGAGTATCAGCTAATAGTAATTTTTTCTGACATTCCATCGGCCACCAATATCATATCAATCTACGTTCCTCCTTTTTCTCTCAGCAATCTTTCATTTACTCGACTCTTTTATTCTAAATTAACCTTAATCTGGAGCAATTAGTATTTGGCTATGCCCATTTGTTGGACCTTCAAATATACAGGTTAAGGTTTCATAATTTAGTTATTTTATGTTTTCAAATAATTATATTATAAAAGTAAAAATAATTTATCCGCTTACGTCAGAGATGACAAGTGACAAGGGCAAATTTGTGCTCTTGGCCAACTGCTATTTGCCCAATCCCATCTGGCCAAAAACACGGTGCAAATCATCTCTAGCCCGACCACAAGTAACATGAGGGTAATAAGATAAATTGCTCCTTAATAAACTAGCACTTAAATGAATAAACGTGCTTTGGTGTCACCCAACTTTGTTTTTATCACGAGCAAGTGTTACCACGTTGAGATATATATATATATAATTTATCCACTATGCGCTGCCATGCTTGGCAGCCCATAGGCAGCGCACCTGTGGGGGGCCGTTGGATTTCAATCCAACGGCCCTTTTTTTTTCACCCCTCCTCCCCTGCTTTCCCGCCCTTCCTCCTCCCCACCGCCCTTGCTGGCCGCCGCCACCGCAGGTGCCGCCCCTGCTTCCACCGCTCTCCCATGCTCCACCGCCCCCCGCCCCCAACACTGCTCGCCGCTGCGGCCGGGCCCGGCCCCAGCCGCCACCTTCTGCCACGACCACACTATGCCTCCCCTGCCACCGCCCGCCGCAACGGCCGCGCCCGCCCCCAGCCACCACCGCTGCCCTCTGCTCTCCCGTAACTCCCCCCACCACCCTGTTTCCCCTCCCCCCTGCCCTGTTTCCCCCCTCGCGGACGTCGCCGTCCCCTTGCGCGTTGCTGTCCCCCTCCCCCTCAGGCGTCACCGCCGCCCCCTGCCGTTCCTCCCCTGCGTCGCCGTCCCCCCCCTCCCCCCGCCATTTTCCCTCCCCGCGCGTCGCCATCCACCCCCCCCCTCCCCGCCGTTTTCCCTCCCCGCGCATCGCCATCCTCCCCTGGGTGGCTGACGACGAGGTCGCCGGCGGTGGCGCGATAAAATAGAGCAGGGGAGGAAAGGAGATGGCAATTTCGTAATAAAAACCTTACTCACTCCTGACTCGAGTCAATATTACGAAATAAATTTTAAAAAAATAATAAAATAATTTCTAATAAAAATATGACTCGGTCCCGACTCGAGTCAATATTATAATATAATTTTTTTTAAATAAAATAATTTTAAAATAAAAACTCGACTCGCTCTTAACTTAAATCAATATTATAAAATAAATTTAAAAAATTAAATAATTTTAAAATAAAAACTTGATTTTTGTAATAAAATTATTTTATTTTTTAAATTTATTTTATAACATTGACACAATTCAAGAGAGAGTCGTTCTTGACTCGAGTCAATATTATAAAATAAAATAAAAACTTGAATCGACTCAGGAGCGAGTCGGGAGTAAATCAAGGCGTGTCCGGAGTAAAACTTGACTTAACTCCCCCCGCCCCCGCCAGGTCGTGTCTAGGCATCTACCTGCCGGCCCCTGGCGAGGTCACCGACAGTCGCGCAGGAGGGAAGAAAAGGGAGAAACAAAGGACAAAACGGAGGGGGGGGTAATTTCGTAATAAAAACTTGACTCGATCTCGACTCGAGTCATTAGTGAAATAATTTTTTTAAAAATAAATTAATTTCATAATAAAAACTTGAGTCGGTTTCGATTTGAATCAATAGTATGAAATAAATTTTTTAAAAAAAATTGTAATAAAAACTTGACTCAATCTTTACTCAAGTCAATAATATGAAATATTTTTTAAAAAAATAAAATAATTTTGTAATAAAAACTTGATTCGATCTCGATTCGAGTCAATAATATGAAAAACTTTGACTCGATATAATATTAGGAAATTAGTTTTTTTAAAAAAATATTTTATACTATTGACTTAAGTCAAGATCGAATCAAGTTTTTATTAATAAATTATTTTATTTTTTAAAAAAAACTATTTCATACTATTGACTCGAGTCGAGAACGAGTCAAATTTTTATTATAAAATTTTTTTAAAAAAAATTATTTTATACTATTGACTCAAATCAAGATCGAGTCAAAATTTTATTACAAAATATTTTATTTTATTTAAAAAAAATTATTTCATATTATTGACTCGTGTCAAAATCGAGTCAAGTTTTATTACAAAATTACCATCCCTGTTTTCTCCACCTTTCTCCCCTACTTCTTCCCTCCTCTCGTCGCGCGACCACCGGTGACTTTGCCTTGGGCCGGTGGGTGGACACTTGAACGCGGCCGGGGGAGCCGCAGCGCTGGGCTAGGCCAGGAGGGGGATGCCGCAGTGTGGCCAGGGTGGTGGGGGCAGTGGTTGGCTGGGGCAGGGGAGGCCGGCGCGGTGGGGGCAGGGGCGGGGCTGGGGCGGCCGGCCGAGGCAGGGGCGGGGAGGGGGCATGGGAGCTGGCAGGGGCAGGCCGGCGGGACGGGGGCATGGGGCGGCCGGCGGGACAAGGGCATGGGGCGGCCGGCGGGCTGGGGATGGGGGTGGCCGGTGGGGGCAGGGGGCAGGGGCGAGGCGGGGCAGGGGAGGCCGGTGGGGACGGGGGCAGTGGCGGGGCAGGGGCGGCTTGCGGGGCGAGGGCAGGGGCGGCCGGCGGGACTGGTGCATGGGGCGTCCGGTGGGCGGGGGCCGGGGGCGGCCGGTGGGGGCGGGGACTCAGGCGGCTGAAAAGTGGGAGGAGGGTGGTGTGGGGGCTAATTGTGGACCGTTGGATTAGATTCAATAGTCCACGTTAGGCAGCGCATAGTAGCGCTGCCCTATATATATATATATATATATATATATATATATATATTAAAAGTAGAGTACGTGAGTAGGAGGTTGATAAAATTTTAAATTTTTTTGATATTATTATAACCTATTTTTATATTTTTTAAAAATACCCTACTTAATAAATATTTTGAAATTAATTTTTATTGTATTTATTTTGATAATAAAAATAAAAGGGTTAGAAACATTATATTATGTTAAAATTTTATAATAATCTTTATTATTTATATTTTCATTTATTTATGTAAAATTTAAATTGTGAGACCCACTAAATTATTCTAAATAAAAATGTAAATCATATAAGATATATGAGTTTTAGCTCACGTGTATATATGACTCATATATATCATATATATATAAAAGTGCTATGGTGCGCTACTAAATGAGAGCCATGGGATCAAATCTAGTGGCTCTCGTTTATCCTCCCATTTTTCAAGATTTGTAGACCCGATTGCCTCCCCAACTTGCCCGAACAGGACCTCCCACCCGCGACCGCGCCACGGCCTGCCGTCGCGGCCTCGCCCCCTGCTGGCGGCCCCACCTTCCTCCCCCTCCCCCTGCCTGGCCACCGCCCGCCGCTGTCGTCCCCGCCCCCAGCCGACACCTTGCAGCCACCGCCAACCCCCCCCCTCTCCGCCACTGCCTGATCCGTGCCCCCTTCAGCCCCCTGCCCGACCCCAGCTGGTGCCCCACTGTCAGCCCCTCTCCGCTAGCTAGGGTGGTGGCGAATGGGGGTGGCGCCAGCCAGGGGCGAGTGGGGGGCGGAGGGGGCGCAGAGAGGGGGGTGGCGGTGGCTGCAGGGTGGGGGCGGGGACCACTGCGGCAGATGGTGGCCAGGCGGGGCCGCCGGCAAGGGGCGAGGCCGCGGTGGTAGGCGGTGGCGACGGTCGCGGGCGAGGAGGTCCGGTTCGGGTGTGTTAGGCGGGTTGGGCAGGCAATCGGGTTTGCAAATTTAGATAAATAAAAGGATGAACGAGAGTCTCTAGATTTGATCTAACGGCTCTCGTTCGAGCAGCGTATGGTGCGCTACAAAAACTTGCAATGCACCATAGTATTTTCCTATATATATATATATATATATATATATATAATTTCACTCATTTTGTTTAATGTAAAATCTTCCCCTCACACCTTTGATATCGGTAAAAACACCTATATCGTGGTTTCTAGCCCGCCTGCAGTTGAAATGGCTATAAGGTTTTGGTTTGTCAACTAGAATCATATTTGTAAAAATTGGAATTGATTTTTGAAGGAGTCATTGAATTGAATCGAATTGGTCAAGAATCGGTTCAGTTGAATCGGTCCAAATTGGTTATATATAATAATTTGACAACTCGTAACATAAATATATAAAAGTTAGGTATTGATGTCATTTTGATATTATTGTGTGTATTATATTTTATGATATTTTTTTCATATTTTTTGATTTTTTTAAAATTATTTAAATTTAATTATTATTTTTGACTCAAGTCGAAGAAAAATCATCTTTTAATTACGAGAATGCCACCCCTGACGCACCCTGCTCCCACAGCCGCCGTCGCCCAGCCTCGCCAGCCCCGCCCTGCACCACCTTCGCCCGCCCTGCTAGCCCTGCCCCACTAGAGCCTTCCTGTCACCCACAATTGTCCCCCGTGTAGGGGCGACAGCAGACCAACGGAGGGAGGGCAGAGGCAAGGGGTGACGGCGGAAGAGTGGCGAAGATAGACGGCACACGGGGTCGGCGAGAAGGGGTAGCGGTAGACGGCCGGAGTGAAGGGGCAGCAGCGGCAGAGGGAGAGCAAGGGGCATTTTTATCATTATAAACTTTTAATTCTAATTTTACCCATATATAAATAATTTATTTAATATCAGACAAAGGTTATTTTAATAATTACCCCAAAACCGATTATAAACCCGATCAACCCCATTTCGAATCAGATCGCACCCGATCTGATTTAAATCAGCCAATTCCGAATAAAATTGGCTAATTTCTTTATCCATGGTACTAATATAAGATATTTGTTTATGCATGACACGTTTTTTCGGACGGATATGCATACTTTCGTGCCATAGAGTTGATGACTGTGATATATATGTCTCTTGGGCCTTAGGCTGGGAACAACCCTTAGCATGCATGTATCGTGACCTCAAAGTTCCATTTCGTATAAATATAAAAATAAAAATTAATTTCAAAGTCAAACTATATGACTAAACTGTAAGACCAAATTATATTAAAAAATAGTGTATATATAGTTATCATCTATATGTAAAAGGCAATAAAAAATTTTCGATATAAATAAATATATACCTGCATGTTATCACCTTATAATTGGATCTTATAGTTCTATTAATAATATGTAGCAATGCATTGCAGTAGTAGATTTATTTCCAATTCATTAATTAGGAAATAGTAAATGTACAAAAAGATTAGGCTAGAGAGACTGTTGTTATAAACCTCTAAATAAAGTCAATTAATTAAAAAATATTATGAATGAGAATAGAGGCGATTCTCATGATCCGAAACGTGTTCTAAAATAACCGTCAGTGGTTGTTTTTATATTAATAGTTATTTTTATAATATCCATTTCAGGCTGGAACTATTAATGAAATCTTGCAAATTTTCACGATATTTTTGGAAAAATTTGCAATATTTTTACAAAATCTATCGACTATGATGTCACCCTAATCTCAACTCATCGAGGACCTTATTAATCTAATGTCAGATAATGGGAGATCAACATCTAAAAATTTATAGGAAAAAAATCCATTATAAAGTCTCATGAAAATTAAGTACCCCTATAACTATAAAAATCAGGCTAATAATGTTTGTTAATGATAAAATTGATAATTATAATGATTTTCTGATAATTAATAGAAGTTGAAGTTGGTTTTCTTTTGTATACGGTGGCCCTAAGATCGTTAACCTCATTAGAAAATATAATTAGCCGAGGCTATTGTTTTTGCAGGTAAAAGCACCTGTGAACTCAGAAATTAATTTATAGAGCTTTATTTAGGCTCTCTTTGGTTGACACGATATAGACGTAAAATTTATTAAACTTGCTTAGTTAGAATTTACAATGAATTAGTTATATTGTAAATTTTAATTAGTTATTATGTAAAATCTATATTATAACATTTCCTTTTTCTCTTATATTTTTATAATAGATTTGTGGAGATGAAATCTCCAAGGGGGATGAATCAGCGAAAGCCTTAGCTGCATGCCACTATAAAATACTCTAAAAATTGACAAATTTTTAGTGGAAAGAACAATATTTTTGCTGTAAAATAATATTTATAAAATTCATAAACTTGATATTTCGTTCATGTTAGCCAAAGGAGCTTAACAAGTGCTAGATTATGGCATAAATTGATTGGTTTTTCGGGTATAACATTCCATGGGTAAACACAAGGGGATCAATCTCGCAAGATTGGCAAAAGGAACCAAGTAATTTAACAACTAGAAACCAAGTTAGTGTACTTAGACGTTATCCGGTCTAGTGACAATTGCGAACATGGCCCATATGCTGAATGAGATGCCGTTTCAATAACTGCAACTGTCACCTTCCTCAAACTAAGTTTGAGAAGCTTTGGCTTCGTTCATATCATCTGTTTCTCATCTGCATCGCAAGATCAGATCAAGGCCTTGAACCATCAAACCGCCTGCTAAAAATGGCTGCGGGGAAGGGCAACTACATGAGTTCAGAACCTTTTCATGTCATTCACAAGGTTCCTTTCGGCGATGGTCCTTATGTTCGAGGCAAACATGCCCAGGTGTGCAAAACTTAATTAATCGTATGGAATACATAATTTGAGTTGATAAGCAATCATATATTTTCAGGCTTGTACGTTTTCGCCATACTTAGAAGGCAAAGCTAATTCATTATTGTGCTCAGATATATATATATATATATATATATATATATATATATATATATATTACAATAGTTATTGATAATTTGACCGGGCAGTTGGTAGAGAAGGATGGAGAAGCGGCGATAGTGTGGTTTTGGAAGGCGATAAACGAAGGGGACCGTGTGGACAGTGCTCTCAAAGACATGGCGGTGGTGATGAAGCAACTGGACCGGGCGGAGGAGGCCATCCAAGCCATCTACTCATTTCGTCACCTTTGCTCCAACAAAGCTCAACATTCCCTGGACAATCTTTTAATCGACTTGTACAAGGTAAGATCTGATCAATTATTTCCACGTCCAACTTCCCATTTCATCGCGCACGCACCATTTTAACGAAAAGCATCTTTTACATTTCAATGCAAGTAAAATTTTAGTTTCAGCTTGAGCTGATACGCCTAGGTCAGCTTAATCAAAATACTTAACTGTAATTAAGGCATCATGATCTAAAATATATATGTATTTATGAATTTTCAATTGTAGAAGAAAACCAATTATATACGAATAATAAAGAATGAGGTTTTTTTGTAATAACTTATCCATTTAATTTTAGGGGACTTTCTCTTTATTTCTGGTAGTATTATTACGAGAATACATGGGTTTGAATGATGAAAATATTCATCGATGAAGTAATTATTGTGATGAAATATGATTCTCTGAAATTAGTTTTGCAACTTGTATATACACAAGTAAGATCCATTATATTATATATTAGTAGGAGTAAGATCTATTATATTTGGTTTTTGGACCTGCATTTCTGAGCAGCCCTTTTGGGATTAAGAACCATGTAATGATTTGGTTTGGTTTTGTTTGGTTCAATTTATTCATAACCGAATTTTATTAGAATTAAATTTTTTATAATAATCACTTTATAATATGTTTTATTCATCATAATTAAATTAAAAAGTATTCTAGACATATACATTATATTAAACATCACAAAACAAAGAACAAATTAATCAAATAAGTGATAATGACTACATTAAACATAAATGTTAAACTTTTGGCTTTTCGTTTAATTTCCTAACCTTTAAAAATCCTCCAAAGGTTCAAAACGAAATCGAACCGAAATTGTGAAAAAATGAAACCAAACCGACAATTTCAGTTCAATTTGGTTGGTTTGAAACTTTGGAGTGATCACAACAAAACTTACGAAAACCATCATCGCTAGGAAGCTTTTAAAATGGTCTATCACCTAATGAACTGCAGAAATGCGGAATGATAGAAGAACAGATCGAGCTACTAAAGCAGAAGCTCCGAATGATCAGCCAAGGGGAGGTGTTCAACGGCACGACAACGAAGACCGCGCGATGTCACGGCAAGAAAATCAAAGTCTCCTTCAAGCATGATGTTTGCAGGACATTGGTAATAATTTTTTTCACTCTCAACCCTCCAAATTACCAAAGCTTTTCAACCAAAGAAGTGCCAATTTGCATGTACAGGGGAATCTGGGGTGGGCTTACATGCAGCAATCTAACTACCAAGCAGCAGAAGCCGTCTACCGGAAGGCTCTGATGATTGAACCGGACGGCAACAAGGGGTGCAATCTTGCTCTCTGCCTCATGAAAGATAAGCGTGTTGATGAGGCCAGAGATGTCCTTTTGGAGGTGCTTCAAGGCCAATCTCAAGCAGTATACGCCGGCGAGGATAAATCGTTGAGTCGAGCCTTGGAGCTGCTAACTGAGATTGGGACATCTCCTTATGAGGGCTTGGATCTGAGGATAAATGAGTGGACTCCCTCTCGATCTCGGAGGTTGCCTATCTTCGAAGAGATCTCTTCCTTCCAAGATCAGCTTGCATGTTAAGTAGAAATGTTTAATCTGTAGAGTTATGTGAATTGGTAAATTAATCATGGTATCTATCTCCAACTATTTATTTACCTTCATTTGATATTCATCAAAACTATATTTTCCTAAGTGCTTGAATCAAACTATATTTTAAGTGGGCAATGTGGTGGGATTATTTATAGTGTTAAAAGCATTTCTCTTTGTAGATGTTTATGTTTATAATACAGGAACACACCTTTGTAAACTGGACTTACCCCCATCTAAAAGAGTTTCGTTTTTTTTTCATGGCGTTTCTGTTTTTTATTTTTTGGGGTTGTGGTCAATTAAGTACTGATTGGTCTTATCCCTCCTTTCCGTTCTTAAATTAAAGGGGATATTTGGCTGTTCCACATTGAATTCCTCCATGTCCTCCATGGAAGGAAGATTATGAGATAGATGGTTGCAATATCTGAATATTGTTGCAGAGACGTAGAAGAAGAAATTATAAACATCATGTTTTCCTATCGGATTAAAGAAAAAAATTCATGGACGCACTATTTTCATGGTCTCATCTTCCACAAAACCTCTGCTTATAAGATGCTCTGTAAACGGCCATTCCACCTTTCCTTTACCAGCATCCTGATCAAACAGGGTTGGACCACTGCTTTTCGTTCATTTCCTCCGGATAATAGAAGTTCTTTGGTTGCCATTGATTATGGTTCCTTTCAAGACATGTTTGTAAAAATCATGGAGGAGTGGATATAATCAATTGCAGTGCCTAACAACACATAGCCACATCAAAAAATGACACAAAAAATGGAGAGATTTACTTAACAAGAAACACTATTTACGAATCAACTGTGCCTTGTTACAGTTTTATAATTTAATGGTATCTTCAAATTAAAATCACAAATACTCTTATCACTGTTTTACCATTTAATGGAATTTTCAAACTAAAATTACATATACTCTTCGTTATGGTTTGGGTGGGGAAGTGGTAAAAAAATAACCAAAAACTTCAAAATATATATTAAGTTTGTTCGACAAGATAAAACCCTCAAGCCCCAAATTTAAAAACTCAAACCCAAATACACCAACCATCGTATATACAAAAGAGTAGAGACATGGTTCTCCAAGCCATACTAAATTTTTTTATTTTTAAAATTATTTTAAAAGTTGCAAATCGAATACTCTTATTTAAATTTTTATTAATTTTTTTAAAAAAATTGTAATTTTTGTTATTTGGTTAATTATTTATTGATGATTTTAAATTAAATTTTCTTACTGGTTTTAAAATTATGTGTTGAGAATAGTATTTTTGAGCTACACACTAATTTACTAAGTGTGTAATTTTCTTACATTAAAATTTTCTTAAGGTGTTGAGAATAGTGTTCCTGAGCCACATACTAATTTACTAAGTGTTGTTTATGGGTTCGGAGACTTCAAATGGGCCTAGGTAAGAGCGGAGTGCTATACAACATAGTGGGCTTCAATCCAATAAGATTTGAGGTCCAAAATCAAAATATTTTGGCATAAGTGGACTAAAAATTGGGAGGTATTAGCTAAGTCATTTTTGGAGGTGCGTAGATGTATTAGACTTGAAAAAATTGTAACACAAGATCTACATAACTAAATGCTCACAAATTTTCATATGGTGTTATAGGGACACAACATAAAGTGTCGCTTAAATTTCATACAATTTCATCACTATTTGTCAAGGTTTTTGGATTTTACATTCAGAGTTAAGGAACTAAGGTTTTATCCTATATTGTTGCGCACTCCAGAAAACTGATCAAACTAACCACGTAAATGATTTTTAAATTAAACCTAAACTTACAAGTTTCTATTAGAGAATTATTGAGTCCAACCATAACTTTTATAAATTTTTTAACCTATTTAATTAGCTCACAACAGAGCACAATTTCAGAGTATGGCAAGACATACTAACGTCGCAGTATATACACCAAACAATTAGGGATTTTTTTCATACTCTTTAAGTGGTTATCTTAGTGTAAAAATTTTACATAAATGAAACCCACAGGCATATCAACAAGTATGCATAAGATGGATATCATCAGCAACCTACATCAAAGTGTAAAAATTGGGTAAATATATGGCCAGGTCACAAGGACCTTGACAGTTGCCACATTTTGTAAATTTTGGCACGTCTACTGGATCATAAAAGCCATACCAGATGAAGAGATGAAATCAAAGTTGTAGATCTTGACGTCATGAACACAAAAAAATAAACAACAAGTAAAAAGACTTTCTAGAACATGACTTATGAATTTTCTACTAGATCTGTGCAAAACAATGACAACCGAGTATTTAAAAATATATAAAAAATAATTTACTCCATGAAAAAATTATTAAACCACTCTGTTTACTCCTAACACAACCATCTATATGGAAACAATTATACAAAAATGCAAAACATATAGAAACCTAGGAAGATCTAACATCAAATATACACAACAAGCTAGGAGGGGAGGAAGACTTACCTCCAATGAATCAAGAGGAGGACTCTTAAGGCTTTCCACCCCAAGACCTACAACTCTAGGCCTTGGTTAGGTTTGGAGAGCTTGAAAGGAGTGAAAAATGGGAAAGAGAGGGGGTTTTAAAAAAATTAGAAAACTTTGAACCGTCAAGGCATTAATTGGTGATGCAATAGGTAAGGTGTCACACCTAAAGAGGTATGGGTGTGGTTCCTAATAAAGTATGAGTTGACCCAAAACCCATGAGTGTGCCATAGGGGGTTTTTACCCTTAAGTGGCCGGGATGACCATTGGAACAATGTTGTGGGACCCATAGGGGCTAGGATAGTCTGAAAGGGGTTTCAAACACATAGCAAACAATCTAGACTCATAAGAAATACGGTCTTAACTATATCTAGAATCGACTTAAAAAAATAAAAAATAAGAGCAGAGACGGTGTAGTGTCCAATTAGATGGCGACGACCATTGAGGAAGACTAAGGTCATGGCCTGCATATACAACACCATACATACACACACGATAAAAAGGGTCAGACAAACAATTCTATCCGGGTCAAGGCCAAAATGAAATTAAAATTGTTTGTCGAAAGCCCAAGTTTTACATATTTTCTTGTTTATAACATTAGTTTACTACTTTAATTTAGATGGTTAGAATATTTTATATTTTGTGAGTGAAGAATTAATATATGGTATACAAAATGGTGAAATTTTCATCATTGGTTAATCGTTTAACTGACGACAAAATGATAAATACTTGGTTATGGGCACAACCTTTTGAACTTGATCAATGACTTAGTTATGTTAAAAAAATTTAAAATAATAAATAATTATGGTAAATGCTATTAACTAAGCCATAACCAAATTGTTTATTGCTCTGAATGTGTTTATAGGTCTTCAAATTAACCACCTTGGAAGAAATTACTTAAGACCATAAGTTTACACTTAAACTGGGTTGTCACATTAAAAAATTATTACTTAATACATGACTTTTTATGCTAAAATTTCTTAAAATATTTTAAAGATTATGTAAGATCCTTCAACTTAGTTTCAAATGTATTACTTAATGGGGGCAATATCATGTTTATAAGTAGGAATTAATTATATATCTTCAACTTGGTTAACAACTTTTGAAGAGATGACAGATGATATTAGAACAACCTAATAGGTTAAGTCATTAAAGATGATATCAGAACAACTTGATTTTGTGTTAGATGGGTTGGATTAGGGATATTGGTTAGGCTGCCGGTCACGGGCCAAAGAAGGTCGTTGGCTATCCTAAGGTGGGTAGATTAGGAGATTTTATAACTTAGTCTCACATTCAATATCCTCTTTATTAATGAGAATAAATTTTAAATCTTAACTTGGTTAACTACATTTGAAAAGATAACTTAGTACATTAGTTTGCACTTTGTGCTGAGTCGCTTTAAATCATATATTCAATAAGTACTTCCTAGTGAATTCAAAAATTAGTTAAAGTTTTTTATACAATGTTAGTATAAACATTTTAAATTTGAATATTTGAAATACTAAAAAATGAGTTGCTTTAATATTAATTTTATTTTCAAATTCTAAATTTTTAAAAACTTTATATTTTGTATTTTAATTTCGTGTTTACAATTCTAAAAATAATTAATTAACACTTATCATTAATTTCTATAAATTATATTAATAATAAGATTTATTAACTAATGTTCTCAATTGATTACTAATAATATTAATAACAAGATTGATGATCATAATTGAAGATCTTTTTATGTTTAAATTTTATTTTATTTTATGTATGACAGCATAATATGAATGAAATTATTATAACAATATAACTGGTTAATTACTTTTATATTTTTTATATAGTAAACAATACATGTTAATATTATTATATCGTTGTATAATGTTATATGCGATGATAAATACATAAAATAATAATATGTAATAATTTATACATGATAAATAAAAATTTATTTTATTTTATATTATTAAAAAAAATTATTTAGGAACATGTTATGCCATTGTAGTATATCTAATAGTAATACAATATTTATCATTAGAAATTGATAAATATTATTAAAATTTAATGATTACGAATAAGATATTTGCTAAATATACATATGGACAATATTATTTTATAATTTTTATACTTTTAAAAAGAGTGGATTGTATTGTGATTTAAATATTTATATTTTTTCAGTCAAAATATTTATATTTTTGGAGTTTGTTATAGAAGACTTATGCATAAATTATTTGTATGGATAGTATTAATGCTTTTAGTAATGTATAATTTTTCTTTGCCATTGTTGTGATGTGAAAACTTTTTTAGTTTGCCTACTAGCTAAATGTCTTTAAATATAAATATTTTAACAATTAAAATGATTTTTAATGTAATTATTAAAAGATATTTAATTTTATTTGCTTATTAGTAATTGATTTTTAAGGTTGCTTATACATACATATATATATATATATATATATATATATAAAGTTAATTCTGATTTTCAGAGATTTTTTTAACAAAATTTATCTTATATATTTTGTAACAGAAAGTGTGAAGACAATTATTTATATCGACGATATTTAGTGACAATTGTGTTGTAAAGGCAAACACAAATTTCTATTTCTTAAAATTTCTTTGTTTAACAGGGACCAGTTGGATATATAAAAATTGAAATTCACGATGCATGTATATATGCATTATATTTGATGAGATAAAAAGAATTTAATATTTTCCTTCTTATTTGACATTTTTTTTATTTACCTCTTAATCACTTTCTTCTGCATCAATACTATTTTATTGTTGAATTTTTCCGTTCTATTTGATGAAAATCTAATGGTTGAAAGGATAAGATGAACAAAAACTTGATTTTTATTTTTTTACCTTACAATTCTGTGCAAGAATCAATAGGGGTCAGTTGGTTAGATGTTGGCACGCTTTTATCGGTCTGTTCAATTAACCTCAGAAAAAAAAACAAAAAATCAGTCATCTATGATTAAACTTTTTGGGCAAAGTCGGGCAATGTTGAATATAGTCAGCATTTGGTTAAGTCGGGAAGTCACTTTGATGTCATGTTTATTGAATTATCTAATCATTAATTATCCAATTATAAAATACACATTTTCTCACAAAAGACTAATACTTCATTCATACAATCTCTTTAATTTTTTGTTTTAATTTTTCTTATATCAGTAGCATAAAAGTTATACTCATTATTTTTAGAATATATTTAAATAAATAAATGTTAAATTTTCGTAAAAAAGACTAATGTCTAAGGTTAATATGCCTTAGATTGAATAATTTCCTATGGCAATGTAGTGATATCTTCAGAAGTGTTGGTTATATGATTTTGTAGGACATTCAACAAATCATTCAATCAAACGAAAAATGTACGTGTTCAGTTTAATTTAGTCGATCTTTACTCGGTCTAATTTATGACAAATGCTTCGAAGGTGTCGATCGAACTCGATCATTCAGTTGTCCAAACGACCGAAAATTATCCTAGAGGATATATGGTTTAAGATCCTCGAAATTCAATAGATGGTAGTAAAATTAGTTTTACAAAGGAGGCCTATGCAAACATAAGCAACTACAGACCCGTTAATACATTCCACACCATATGTAGACAAGTCTCAAGTGAGGTAGCTAGGGAGGGAAGACGAGCATTTCTATCTTTTTAAAAAATTACATATAATACAAATGCTACTCATCCATCTCTTAGGTTGTAATGCAGGTCATAGATGTTGAATCAACAAATACTTTAAACTTTAACCAAAATTATATATACGATAAAACCATCATCAATAAAGCCTTCTTCATATCAAATTATCAAGAAAATAAATTTAATAACGGAATTGTACCTGGATCCATAATAGTAAAACAATTCTTTGATTTCTTCTGGTTTGATCTTCAAGATTCAGCACCTGTTCTTCAAATCCAGAGTTTTTGGACGATGGGATACCAGAAAAGAAAAATGACGGTGCGAATCCGGGGACCATAACCGTATTTATCCTTGTAATCGTATTTATCCTTATTTTTCATAATTTCAATTTAACCCATTATAAATTAGAGATTAAGAAAACAGTATCTACACATATTTATCCATACTCATATTAAATATATTATATCTCCATATATTTTATTAAATATTAATGGCTTATTATCCTTAATTTTAACAAATCAATTTAATGTAGGTCATGCCTTAATAATAACAGCATATGATACAATTATATACATATATACGTCCAACATCCAACAATAGAAACTCATTTTTCTCTCAAATTTCGCTTTAGATAAGTGTGGCATTTTGTTGCCCAACAGAATTTACTTTTCATTTCATGCTGTCCAAAAGCAGAACCACTTCTTTTTCCTCCTACGAAGGGCTTGTTCTCGAAAATATTGCGCCTGAAAATGCCACAACAAGAAACCCCTTATCCCCCTTTCCCTATTGCATATTGGCATGGCAAGAAACAGACACGATTTCAGAACATGTAAAAATGCTCTAAAACTTTCAATATCGCGAATTTGAATCAAATTGTGTAAACATTGTAGTTATGACATGGAAGGTCACCAGTTACAATGGTTGCAACAGTCATACACCAATTTCCATTTTAAGATGATGTTTTTCTTAAGATAATGTTTTCTCTGAAGCAGCTGATAAGCCACAAACCTGTGAGCGAAGATCCGTCTTGTCGACCAGAAGCGTGAGGTTGTTGTCATCACGGTCAAGAATCTGAGAGATACATTAGCCATTCTATTAACTTCATTTAAATGGCAGTGATAGACTTAATTATTACTGTCCACTAAACAAATGCAGAACTCAACATTCTTATACCAACAATCTTAATTATGTTATAGACATCAGTAAACAACCAAACCTTGTCAATCGTTTCCACCATCACTCCCTTAAGATCATGAAGCCGAGCCTTTACTTTGGCAAGGTTGCTTATCTCCTCCGGATGAGCACTGCAGTACTCCATTTCTTCTTTCAGCTTAGGCCTGGTAACTCAAAAGGTAAATCGATAAATGGTATCTCCAAATCAGACCAGCGAAAGAAAATGCAAAGTTTTGCTTTTATTGCGATCCGACATCATCCTACCCGTATTCTCTGTTGATGCTAGAAGCAGCTATAACTTTTCCACGATCGTATCTTTGGCTAAAATCATTTTGAATCCTCTCCAGAAAGCCAAAGGGAACCTCCCTCCCAATGGACTCCGCTGCAACGACGGAATAGACTGGGAGCAGAAAACAAAGAAGGTGAGAAAAGGAAAACATGAAACTGTAGAGAAATAACGGTAGAGGAGAAACAATCATACCGAAGCCGTCGCGGGCAAGGAAATTGAAGGAGTAGCCGTCTTCACTGTAGCTAAACATGCTCTGTGTGGGGGGCATGTTCTGCAGGTGCTTGGCAGCGATGGTGGCCAAGTTACCGGTGAGCACATCGGTTTCTGCAAGGATCAGGGTCCCTTGTGCTACGAAGCTGTAGACCAACATCTTCTGCTCCAGGGCCGCAGGATCAACCTCTTTGATCGACTCCCTTTTCGGTTTAAAATGTCATGCATCGGGGAAGACGCAGCTGCTTGGTCAGCGGGCGTTTCTTTCAGCAACCATGGAAGTCGACATCATTTTGAATGTTTCCAATCTGAGATCATATTCAATAAGTTACTTAAGTTGGATATGAATTTTTTTCCTGTCAATGAGTTCTATGATAATAGTAGTTAGGATTTTCTCTTCTCCCGTGAGGCCCAAGTAATTATGTGGTATACTTGAATTCTTCACAATTTGTAATCAGTGGCTTGAGAGATTTAAGTCATGAATCAGTAATTACTAATTTAGGTCTAATGAGGTTGCTACCCTTACTTATTGGTCATAGACAAATTAGAGAAGCGAGATTAGGGGTTTCGATTCAACCTTTCAATTTTTATTGTGAGGCAAAATGACTTCAATAAATTTGTGTTGTGAATCAGGATTCTTCTGCATTTGTAATTGTCTACCTGAGAGACTTATTTTATGAATCAGAATTATTCTATATTCGTAATTAGGACTTTATGAGTTGCTTTCTTACGGACGTACAAGAGTGAGCTCTCCCTTACTCTGATTTTCATTGCAAGGAAGAATAACTTGAGAAATTATTAGCCCGAAACATTTATGTTACTAATCAGAATTCTTCTTCATTTATAACTAGGATTTTTTGAGCTGCCCTTTTGCGTACAACTAAAAATAAGTAGAGAAATGCGTTCAGTTTTTTTCATTTTTTATAAAAAAGATTCGATAATAAATGTTAAGCTCTGCGTAATCCACTCTTCCTCACGGGATTGACACGTATGAGTTGACCGAACACCACAAAGTGCAACGACCTCACGCAACCGGCTCATGCGTTCTAATTCTAAAATAAATGTAGTTCTTTATGCTGCAATTGCCAAGATGTGGGACTTAGAGCGGTTGAGTTTTCAAAGCTTGCCATTTCAGATGATAACACGGGGGGTGGTTGTAGGTGTCGAACAGACGGTCACCTGATCATAGTTCATACACGATTAAACTAAACTTTGGTAATCTTACGTTGCCGTAAGTTCTTGAATTAAGAAACTAAATTAAATTTGATATGTTGAACCAGATTCTTTCAGGGTATCAGTACTCCCCCTAGTTGATCCATGGATGTATCTTCACCAATTTCATCTCATCAGGGTAGAAGTGACAATGCGGCCTAGACAAAAAATGAGGGCATCATAGTGCTCTGCAATTAAATTCAGAATTAAAGTCGGGTAAGAATACTATGCAACCCCCTTAATACGATTTACACCCTCTTTCACACCTACACTAACTCATGAATCGAATTCATGATCGATAATTTCTCGCTGCAAATCTGATTGGCGTCCATCACTAAGCCCCTTATTAGAGGAAGTGGCCATTTTCACCAGTTCGTCATACAAGCAATCGTTTTGATCTCCATCAGACATCTAATCTAACTGCACTACGGAAAGGAAGGCTTCAAAATGTTCACTCACTCACCCTCTTGTACAAAACTTGACATAATTCTCAAATCAAGTGTCCAAGAAAGAAGTGAAACAGAGGAGATGAGACAAGCCAGAGCTAACAAGCAAGAAACACTATAATGACATATCGTTCATGACACAAAAAACTGTGTGAATAACAAAGAAATCAACATACAAATGCACAGAAGATGCTATGCTTCCCACCATTTAGTTAGACAATTAAATGTGTATGAAAAATGATGAAGTGAATCATTAATGGTGAAAAAAATTAAGATAGAAGGAGCATGATCCCTGAACAAGATGTTATTAACTGCGGCCCTAAAAGGGTTCGGTTCCCGCTCCTCAACAGTTAAACCCACGACAAATGGACAAAACTATGATAAGGATCAATGCGATGATAATGCCGAGGACTATCAATTTTATCTTCATGTTTTGCCACCACATCTTTCTTCTAATTTGAGTACCCTGTGTCCGGAAATCATGGGCCTGAAAACAACATGACAAATAATTTAGAAGGAAGTAGCTAATGCACAATAATGAATTTATTAAAATCAGAAGTGTCAGTTTGTAGCATACCATTGATAAGATGGAATATTATAAAGCAAGATATAATAATTTCATTGTAATGTCATTTTGAGATAATAAAATTAGGTAGCAGGTCACCAAACCTGTGAGCGAAGATTTTCTGTTTTGTCCACTAGAACCTCAAGTTGCACGCCACGGTCAAGAACCTGGAAAAGATGCCCATAATTATTTCTTCTAATTACAATAAAGACTAGATTAAGAAGAAAACTAATTTGGGGGAAAAAACTGCAATAAAGACTAAACCCTTTTATTGAAAAAAATGCATAATCTGGTCAACTATAAAATCAACAAATTGCAACATAATGTATTGCGTGAAGAAATTGGTGTAACAAACCAACCTTCTCTATATTCTCCATCATCACTCCTTTGACTTCAGAAACCTGAGCCTGCACTTTGGACAATTTGCTAATTTCTTCAGGATGATCTTCACAATATTTCATGTGATCCTTCATCTTGGGCCTAAATATTTTTTTTTAAGTAAGAAAACTCAAATTGCTTAGAATGATGTGATCAAAAGAAAAAAAGCTCACCATGGTGTTACTTCTTTCTATATAACATTGATCCACAACAAAATTACCCAAACTCTCTATTAAGGCTGCCCGGCAGAGCAGTTGCCGCCTTCCCACCACTATATCGCTGGTTGAAGTCATCCTTGATCCTCTCCAAGAAAGCATAAGGAATCTGCCTTCCAGTGGACTCCACGGCAACAACACAATACACTGCAAGTCACCACCAAAACCACAGAATGGACAACTGTGAAGCTTTGTTGCAGAGTCAAGGGAATCATAAACGCAAAAAAACTCGCACATGCCCACAAGTTTCTATTTGTTTGGTACTGTTGAGAACTAAATTGGAAAACTGAGATTCACAAATTTAAATACCTTTCTTCCACTTAATAACCCACCAAAACAGATAACAAACCAATCTCTCCACTTGCTAACGCAAGAACAGAGCAGCAGCAAATTAAATGCTCTCATTCAAATCACATCAAGAACATGAGAAGAAAACACAACAAAAAACCCAGCAAGATTTAACTTATTACGTACATAGGATAATTAGTCAAAGTGAATAAGAAGAAGAAGTATATACCAAAGCCGTCGTGGGAGAGGAAATTGAAGGTGTGGCCATCGCAGGTGTAGGTGAACTTGTTGTTACTGGAGGGAAGCTTTTGGAGGCACTGCCCCGCGATGTTGGCAAAGTTACCGGTGAAATCCGTACACTCCGCCAGAACCACAGTCCCCCGGGCCACGAAAGTGTAGATCAACGTCTGCTGCCCCATCGATCCGAATTCGGACACCACCCCAATTGATCAACTACACGTACGTACGTATGTACCCACATAAGAAGCACAAGGCGATCACCAACCAATCGATCGATCAAAGTTGTTGGCGCTTCCTATTCGTGCAAGGAAAGCAGAGTCAACTAAAAGACAAAACATAACCAATTTATAAGCAGTGAATTTGGAAGGACGACGGAGAGGTGGAGGAAGACTACCTTGTTCACATTAACTTGTCCCCATCATTTTTTTATGCTAGTAAAACCATAGTAAATGCGGCTTAGACGTTCATTTCTTCTTTTTATATGTGAACACGTCCAGTGCTATCCTATCACAAATTCAAAATACAAAACTTTTTGTTGAGAAAGCTTTGATATTGTTTAGATGGTATATATGATGGGAATTTGGTAAAGAAGGAAAAATGAAAATGGACGCAGTCTAATTTGGACCGCTGCTGCTCCTAATATTCTATGTATCTTCGTTCTAGAGAGGATGATGAGACTTAGAGGCAGACCACTCAACCGCGTTAGAGGCTAACCTGACTTTGAAATTTGAATGGGCGGGTCTCTACGGGCTACACGAATCAGCCACACTTGCTGCTGTCAAGAAATGTCGAGAACTAATCCCACCGGGTTTTCCACCTCCATCTTTGACGACCCCTGTTTTTGCCTTTTTGCCTTGTAAATTTGAGGAATTCAATTCAATTGCATGGTTTTTGATCTGTTATCCAGGAATTGAGGAGCAGAGAACTTGTGTCTTATAAATCCTATCGCCATCCAAACAACTCTTAAATTTTATATAGGCCTTTTAGAATGTTTAAATGAGCCTAATATGGGCATTCAAATATGAAGCACCCCATATTAGTTAATTCCAAATTTTTTTATAATGCGTCTGCGGGTTCCATGTTAGCACGCATATAACCTCAATGATCTTAACGACACATTGATACAAAATTAACTTAAAATGTAGATTCTTGGTGAGGTAAATGTAGCAAAAAATTGTTGTTATTTTAGACATATATTACATATATAATTATATAATATTCTATTATTAAAGATTAGCCCAAAAACTTAATTCATTTAATAAAGTTACGCTGAGTGAGCTGGGCATTGAAAGTGAGAATGGAAATAAATGCATAGAGACCTATTTTTCTCATTTTTAATTTATAATAGGTTAAATTGTAAATATAAAAAATTAAAAATTAAAAACTAAAAACAGACGGTTTTGATTCATAAATTCAACTGACATTTCTTTTCTAGCTTTCTCATCTTCTAAAAGAGAGATCTTTTCCTTCTAAAGACAGAGGTTAAAATTTAAAAGATTTAACTGTAATATTAAAAAACGAAATTGATACTATGAATTTAAGCACACTTGCATGATTAAATTTTATTATCTTAGTGATTTTGACTTTAAAAACCTTTATTTGATGATTTATAATTTGAATAAAATTTCTACAAATGGTATTGTTAAATCATTGTGAATTATTTTGTTTTATGTTATATGGATTTAGAATTCGAGTTTGTGTTTGAGCGCCTAAAACAGATATGGCGACCTGTTTAGTAATAGCCATCTGTTAAGAAAAATCCCCTAAATTGGAGATCAACAACAGCGAACACAAGATTTGGAAAAATAATGCCTGAGAAATAAAATAAAACAAAACCAAAAGAATAGAGATTTTAACGTGGAAAACCCTCCTTCTATCGAGAGTCAAAAACCACGGGACAACAACGAACAATTCACTACTTCAACCAAAGATTACAGATCATCAAACATATAGAGATGTACAAGAAGATTACTCACTCAACCTATACTATTGAGATTACAAGATTTCTCTCCCTCTCAATACTCTGTATAAGATTAAATTCGTGAATAATATTTTCCCTTTTCTCTTATCTCTCTATCTCTCTCTCTTTTTCTCTCCTCTTGTCTTTCTTATATTTCTTGTCTCTGTTTGTCTTGTTTTTAGAATGAGGCAAATGAAGCTCAATTTATAGAGAAGCTTTGAGACCCTTCATCCTCCATGGAACAACAAACAGCCACCTCTGTTGATATTCCGAGATTCTTTTAGTATTCCGAGTGTGACAATGGGCTACATATCATTAATACAATTACACATATTAACAATCTCCCACTTGGAGTCCGATTGGAACACACCAGTCCAAATTCTTCCTCCACTTGTTCGTTGCATAAGTCCTTCACCTGCATGTTAGTGCAAGTTCACCAAAGTTGAGCAAAAGCTTAACTTTTGTCCCTCCACCGGTTTAGTCAACATGTCCGCTGGATTCTTTTTGCCATCTATCTTCTCCAACTTCAATTTACCTTCTTCTAACAAAGATCTGATAAAATGATACCTTAACCAAATATGTTTGGTCCTAGAATGAAATGCCGAGTTCTTGGCTAAATGGATTGCACTTTGACTATCACTGTACAACCTGCAATCAACCCCATTAAAACCTAACTCATTCATTAAAGTTTTAATCCAAATATACTCCTTGCTAGCTTCTGTAGCAGCCACATATTCAGCCTCAGTTGAAGATAGAGCAACTATCTTTTGCAATTTGGAAACCCAGCTCACTGCAGTTCCACCAACTGTAAAGATATATCCAGATGTACTCCTACCATTGTCTCTATTTCCAGCATGGTTCGAGTCCACATAACCTTGCACATCAATATTATCACCCCCAAAACACAAACAGTAATTAGAAGTTCCTTTCAAATACCTGAAAATCCATTTCACTGCCTTCCAGTGTTCTTTTCCTGGGTTCTTCATGAATCTACTCACTACTCCCACTACATGTGCAATATCTGGTCTTGTACTCACCATAGCATACATAAGACTTCCAATAGCTGAAGCATAAGGCACCGTTTTTATGTGAGCTTTATCCTCCTCACTCTTAGCACCTTGTTCTTTTGACAATTGAAAATTACTACCCAAAGTAGTAGTCACCGGCTTAGATTCATTCATGTTGAATCTCTCAAGAACTTTCTTCACATACCTTTCTTGAGATAACCACAACTTCTTGCTCTTCTTGTTTCGGGTAATTTGCATCCCAAGAAGTTGTTTTGCTTCACCCAAGTCCTTCATGGAAAAACTCTTAGCTAACCTCATTTTGAGATTCAATAATTTTCTCCATACAAGTCCCTGCAACAAGCATGTCATCTACATACAAAGTTAAAATAATATAATTGCCATCATTAAACTTTTGTAGATATACACAGTGGTCCGAATTGCTCCTAGCAAATCCATTATCTAACATAAACTTGTCAAATTTCAAATACCACTGTCTTGGTGCTTGTTTGAGTCCATATAGACTCATCTTCAATTTGCACACCATATTTTCTTTACCTTTGACTTCAAATCCTTTTGGTTGTTCCATATAGATCTCCTCCTCCAAATCACCATGAAGGAAAGCTGTATTTACATCAAGCTGTTCTAAATACAATCCCTTTACAACCACAATACTCAAAATAATTCTAATAGAAGTCATTTTTACAACAGGTGCAAATATATCATGAAAATCAATTCCTTCTCTTTGACCAAAACCTTTCACAACAAGTCTTGCCTTATACCTTTGTACACCACCGATTTCAGACTTGATCCGATAGATCCACTTGTTTTGTAGAACCTTCCTTTTGATGGCAACTTCACCAACTCCCATGTATGATTCTTCTCCAATGATGACATCTCATCCTTCATGGCCAACTCCCACTTAAGATGAGCTTTGTCACTCATGGCTTCATCATAGGACTCCAGTTCTCCTGCATCAGTATACAAAACATGTTGTACAATTAAATTTAATTTCTGAGTAGGCTTTCTGACCCTTGTGCTCCTCCTTGGTTCGGGAGCAACAACTATCTCTTGTGGTGGCTCTGAGTCATCAATTTCAACTTGTGCATCAGAATATTCAGAATCTGATTCATCATCATGTAGTTGATTAGCCTGTGACTCACCTTCTTGTTCGGTCTCCTTAGAAGATAATTGTTCCACATCACTTGGAACAAATCCTTGATTTTCAGCACTTGGTATCTCTTCATCTGTCTCATCAAGCTCCATATACTCTTTTTCTTTGGACTCCTCACTCTTTTCTTTCTTCCTGTCTTTGTACATGCACTCTTCATTGAATACAACATCCCAACTTCAAAACACCTTGTTGTTCTCGAAATCCCACATCCGGTAACCATACTCGTCACCTCCATATCCAAGAAATACACATTTGAGGGATTTTGAATCAAGCTTCTTTCTTGATTCCCTGTCAATATGTGCATATGCAATACAACCAAAGACCTTAAGAAAAGAGTAGTCAACTTTCTTACTAGACCATACCTCTTCCGGTATTTTTCCATCTAAGATGCTTGATGGACTTCGGTTGATTAGATAGACAGCTGTATCCACAGTGGCACCCCAAAGATGCAAAGGGAGTCCAGCATGAACCCTCATGCTTCTTGCTCACTCTAGGATGGTCCTGTTCATTCTCTCCGCCACCCCATTCTGTTGTGGTGTCCTTGGCACTGTCTTGATCCTTCTAATCCCCCGCTTTTCACAATAGGAGTCAAACTCCTTATTGCAATATTCTCCGCCATTATCCGACAGAAGACATTTCAATCTCAAACCTATTTCATTCTCAACTCGGGCTTTCCATATCTTGAAAATGCTAAAGACTTCTGATTTTTTCTTAATAGTGTAGATCCATGTCTTCCTACTAAAATCATCAATGAAGGTAACAAAATAGAAATTACCTCCAAAAGATTTACCATGGGCTGGCCCCCAAACATCTGTATGAACCAACTCCAACCTTTTGGATTTCATCTCTCGCCCATCCTTTGTAAAGCTGACCCGTTTCTGTTTACCTAAAACACAGTCTTCACAAAAACCAAAGTTAGAATCAATTATACCTGTCAAAACCTTCTTGGAATGTAAGATCCTCATCCCACTCTCGCTCAAGTGACCAAGCCTTCTATGCCATAACGTTGTTATGTCATTCTTCTCAGCGGCCAAAGAAACAAACGGATCTACCTTGGTAGACAATGGGTAAAGTGTGCCCACCGCCTTCCCCTTGATCACTACCAATGCTCCCTTGCTGATCTTCCACTGATTGTTTTCGAATGTGATCCTATAGCCCTCTTGGTCCAGCTTGTTAACAGATATAAGATTCTTCTTCAATTCAGGTATATACCTGACCTCCTTGAGAATAAGTTTACCTTCATCATGCATCTTCAAATGAATTACTCCCTTACCTTCAATTTTGCACTTCTGACCATTGCCAATAGTTACATATCCAAACTCACTCTTGACAAAATCACAAAACCATTCTTTGTGAGAAGTACAATGAAATGAAGCACCTGAATCAATATACCATGTATCTATGTTGTAATCATCATGAACAGATAAACAAAATTTCTCTTCATGACCATCAACAACATTAGCTACATTCTTGACTCGCTCGGGACAATCTTCTTTACATGTCCTTCCTTGTCACAAATCCAACAAGTAGGCTTACCCTTGAATTTTCCTTTGGATTTAGAGCGCCCTCGGTTCTTAGGACCTCTACTTTGACCTCTTCCTCTTTCTTTGCCCTTGCTTTTGTCCACTGACAAAGCTGTGCCCGAGATGGACGGTGTGCTATCTACCATGCTCCTCTTCATCATCTCCTGATTCAAGATTGCACCTAGCACTTCATCAAACTTTAGTTGTTCTTTTGATGCATTACTTATAGATGTAATTATCGTATCCCAACTCTCTGGCAAAGAACACATGAACATTAAAGATTTAATATCTTCACTAAAGGTCATCTCCACAAATTCAAGTTGTGCCCAAATTTTATTGAAATCATTCAAATGATTAGCAATAGATTTACCTTCGGGCATCCTTAAAGAGACAAGCTTCCTCAACAAAAATAACCTGTTAGAGGCTGATGACTTCTCATAAACACCAGCTAATGCCTCCATCAACCCTTTGACGGTTGTCTGTTTGGAGACATTAAACGCCACCGACTGTGTTAAACACAATCAAACGATAGCTAAGGCTCGCCTATCCAACAAGGCCCACTCCTCGGCTGACATCGCTTCTGGCTTGGTACCTACAAGCGGTTGATGTAGTTGCTTCTCGTATAAATGATCCTCAATCTGCATCCTCCACCATTGATAATTTGTTCCATCAAATTTCTCAATCTTCCCAATCTTGGAAGTGTCTGCCATGACTCCCACTCAAATCAAGATCCGATTGAATGAGACCCAAAGTTCCCACAGACGGTGCCAATTGTTGAGAAAAATCCCCAAAGTTGGAGATCAACAACAGCGAACACAAGATTTGGGAAAATAATGCCTGAGAAATAAAATAAAACAAAACCAAAAGAACAGAGATTTAACGTGGAAAACCCTCCTTCTATCGAGAGTCAAAAACCACGGGACAACAACGAACAATTCACTACTTCAACCAAAGATTACAGTCATCAAACATATAGAGATGTACAAGAAGATTACTCACTCAACCTATACTATTGAGATTACAAGATTTCTCTACTCTCAATACTCCGTATAAGATTAAACTCGTGAATAATATTTTCCCTCTTCTTATCTCTATATCTCTCTCTATCTCTCTCTCTTTCTCTCCTCTTGTCTTTCTTGTATTTTTTGTCTCTGTTTGTCTTGTTTTTAGAATGAGGCAAATGAAGCTCAATTTATAGAGAAGCTTTGAGACCCTTCATCTTCCATGGAACAACAAACAGCCACCTCTGTTGATATTCCGAGATTCCTTTAGTATTCTGAGTGTGACAATGGGCTACATATCATTAATACAATTACACATATTAACATCATCAAGTTGATCACTTTTATACTTCATAATAAAATATCAATGTATTTGTAATCAGTAAAAGGATAGCATGATTATATTCGGTGCTTTGGGATGCATGCTGGGTTGTTTGGCACCCAATTGTACCATAGAAAGCCTCATGCACGATGCCCGTGCACGGACCGGTGCAGCAAATCAATGGTGAGGTTTTTCCCCGAAACAGGGTTCAAGTTATAACGATTACCAAAGAAAGTTTTCGTTGGAATACTTTCAAATCAGGAATAAATTAGAAACTAATTCCAGGAATGGTTATGTTTTCGGGAATTATTGAACAAAGATTTTATGACCCGTTTCAATTTATTTTATGGATAATTTTGGGATTGATTATAACTCAAATTTTGGTATTATTGTTTTATATTTATATTAATATTTTAAAGTAGGTTAATTAAAATAATATGCTACCAAAGTAGCATTTATTGTGGAAACTAATTTATATTAAAGTATTAAGGCGGTTATGGTTGCATAATTCATACAAATATATTGGCCCAATGAAAAACTAATATTTGGTTGAATTATATATATACAATTGTGGTAATAAATGTGTGACAATTATTAGGTTTTTTATGTGAATGATAAATCGGCCAAAATATATATTTATTATTTAATAAGATTAATTGTCAATATTTAATTACTACACCAAGAGTACCACTACAAATTGACATTTCGATCCAAAAATTAAATATTAATGTTGTGTTAGTATCTTGTGATGAGAATTACCATTATTTGAATTTTTAATCTTATTGTGTTCATGTTGTTTTGTTTTATTTTCAGTTAATCAATATATTTCTGTGATTTCTTCCAACATCAACTCTATTCCCATGCGTAATGATAATTTTAACGATTCGAAAGAAAACGTGAGGATTGTTCTTGGTTGTATAGATCTAGACGCTTATGTTGAGGATTGAACAACTAACTCCTCTTACGGATAAAAATACCTAAGGAGGAAAAACGAGACTTTGAGAAATGAACGCTCAATTCACACGAGTTTAATGATCATGAAGCATGGAATTCTGGAAACCTCTAGGTGCAATGGGTTAGAGAAGGTTACTAATGCAATTGATTTCATTCAAGAAATTGAAAAGTGTTTTGTCAAAAATGATAAGGATGAAATAAATACGTTTTTGGCAAACTTGATTTCAATGAAGTTTAAATGCAAGACCATCATAAGGGAGTACATCTTGGAGATATCAAATCTTGCTTCAAAGCTGCAAGAACTAATGTTAGAACTATCTGAGGATTTGTTTGTGCATTTAGTTTTAATTTCTCTTCCAACATAGTTTAGCCAATTTAAAGTCACTTATTACTACCAAAGGGAGAACTGGACTCTTAATGAGCTCATTTTTTTATTGTGTGCAAGAAGAGGGAAGATTGAAGCAAGAACATGCTGAAAGTGCTCACTTGGCTAGTACCTTTTAGGACAAAAATAAGAAAAGAAAGAGGGCTAATGAAGCTGCTAATGATCCTCGAAAGAATCTGAGGCCTCTTGTTGTTTCTTCTGTAGAAAACCTGGGCTTATAAAGAAGGAATGTACTAAATATCACGTTTGACGAGCAAAGAAAAATACATATCTTAATTTTGTTTGTTATGAGGTTAATTTTGCTTCATTTAACTTCAGTACCAATACACACTTGGTGGCTAGATTTAAGTGTTACTACTCACATAAGTGTGTTAAAGTAGGGTTGGCTGAATTGTCAAAAGCCAAATAATAATGAAAGATTCATCTATGTGGACGATGACAAATCAAATGAAGTTGAAGCAATAGGAACTTTTAAATTATTATTTAAGACAAGAGTTTATTTGGATTTGAAGGAGACATATGTAGTAACATCTTTTAGACAAAATTTGTTTTCAATTTCTACTTTGGACAAATATGATCACTCTTGTTCATTTGGAAATAATAAGTTTAGACTTTTTCAAAATTCGAATATTGTTGGTATGCTTTCCTTGTTTTTTCTATGAAAATATATATTTACTTGAGAGTATTGCATCTTGTAATGAAACTTTGCATGTGAGTTCACGTAATACAAAACAAAAATTAACCAATGAAAATTCTTCTTCATTTTGGCAAAAGTAGCTATGACATATGACATATCCAAATAAAAAAATTGAACATCTTGTGTCAAATAGAAATCTTGATCCCCTTGATTTATCAGATTTTCGAGGTTGTGTTGAGTGCATTGAGGGGAAACAAACAAATGTAAGGAAATTATGTGCCTACACATGTTCCAACATCTTAGAACTAATACGTATAGATATTTGTGGGTCGTTTCTTACGGCTTCATGGAATAGTCAACAATATTTTATTACTGTCATAAATGACTATTCTCGTTATAACTACCTTATCTTATTTATGATAAGTCTTAAGCGTTGGACGCTTTTAAGGCATTCAAAGATAAAGTTGAGAATCAACTTGGCAAAACTATTAAGGCTATGGTAGATATGATGGATCAGGGGAACAACGTTTAGGCCCTTTGCCAAATTCCTAAAGGAATGTGAGATTGTCCTACAATACACAATGCCAGGTACTCCTAGCATGAATGATGTTGCTATGAGACGAAACCTAACATTAAAATACATGGCGGGGAGTATGATTTGTCATACTATTTTACCCGATTCACTCTGGGGGTATACATTTTATGATCTCATGTCATGATCCTTCTTTGAGACGAGAAATGCCTAGTTCTCTAAAGATGTTGATATTGGAGGAGAAATGAGGTTAGAGACTTTGTTTTTAAAGAAAAATTATCTCTTCCTATGATTGTTATTGACAATGATCAAGCCTTCGTTCCTTACATTGTTCAAGAAGCAATACCGAAGCAACAAGACAATAATGAAAATTTTCCTCACCAAGAACAACAGGTTATTCCTCAAGAACAAACTCAACAACCTCAAGAACAAATGCCATTAATGAGATCCACGAGAAAAAGAAAAATGCGATATCAGATAGTTATGTCAACTTTCTCCAAGAATATAAGGATAATGTTAGAATAGTGAAAGATGATCCAATCAACTTTCATCAAGTCATGAAGAGTTCAAACTCTCAAAGGTGGATTGATGCTATGTATAATGAGATTAAGTCTATAAAAGACAATTACATTTGGGATCTTATCTCATTGCCTGAAGGTGCAAAACCTACTAGTTGTGAATAAATATTTAAAACCAAAAGGGATTTGAAAGGCAATGTGGAAAGACATAGGACTCATCTTGTTGCAAAGGTTTTTACTTAAAAGGAAGACATAAATTATAATGAGACTTTCTCTCCGATTTCATTGAAAGACTCGTTCAGGATAATTATGACATTAGTGACACATTTTGATCGTGAGCTGCATCATATGGATATAAAGACATCATTTATAAATGGTAACATTGATGAAATAATATACATGGTACAACCAAAAAACTTTATGTCAGAAGATGTAAAGAATCTAGTTTACAAATTAAAGAAATCCATCTATGGGTTTAAGCAGGCTTCCCATCAGTGATACTACAAATTTCATCAAGTTATTATCTCATTCGATTTTGAAGTGAATATAGATGGTGATTGTATAAACCACTAGTTCAGTGAGAGTAAGTATACTTTTCTAGTTTTGTATGTCAATGACATATTACTTTTCACTAATGATATAGGCTTATTACATGATACCAAGAGATTTCTATCAAGAAAATTTGAGATGAAAGATCTTGGGGACATGTTTTTTGTATTAGGAATTTAGATACATCGGGATTGCTCTCGAGGTATACTTGCATTGTTGCAAAAGGCCTATATCAAGAAGGTTCTTAAAAGATTTGGCCTATAATCAATCTTTGTCAATGCCCAGGAATGATATAGAAATAAAGGAGATACAAAAGATCTCCTATGCTTTGACACTGGGAAGTCTTATTTATGCCCAAGTATGTGCGCGTCTAGATATTGCATATATTGTTAGGATTTGGGGCAAATATTTAAGTAATGTGGGATTAGATCATTGGAAAGTGGTCAAAAGAGTCATGCGGTATCTTCAGAGAACAAAATATTACATGCTTACATATTAAAAGCCAGATCAAGTTGAGATCATTAGATATTCTGGTTCTGATTTTGCTGAATGCCAAGACAATCGTCGATCTGCTTCTGGCTATGTCTACCTGCTAGCTGGAGGAGTTATATCTTAGAGAAGTGTTGAACGGACACTTGTAGTTTCTTCCACCATGACAATTGTATTCATAGTATGTTAGGAATCATCCAATCTTGAAATTTGGTTGTAGAATCAGTCATAGAGTTGCGTATTTTGGGTGATATTCAAAGACCACTTAAGTTATTTTGTGAGAATAAGTCTGCACTACTGTATTCCAACAATAATAAGAGCTCATCTAAGTCAAAACATATAGAGATCAAGTTCCTGGTTATTAAAAAAATTCACAGTGGTCAAGTTTTTATAGAGCATATTGGGACAAACTCCATAGTTGCGGATCTGCGGACTATGGGACTACCACCCAAGGTCTTTCATGAGCATGTTGCTCACTTGAGTGTAATATCATTTGATGATATGTTGGTTTAGTAGTAGTTTGTATTTATAAGAACTTAGTGGGAGTTTGTATTTATGTGAACTGCAATATTCAGTTTATGTTTCACTTTGACTAACTTTGGTATGATCTCACAAAGTCACACCAATTGAAAATAGACATGTTTAGATCAAAATGCATGTAATTTCTATGTTATATATCTACACTTGAGCTATGTCATTTGGTTATGCTAATATATGTGACAGTAGATAGATTTAGTTATGATATATGCAACGAAAGTTCTCTAGATCCTATGTTAACATAATTAATGGACGAGATTGTTTTGGAAATGCTCTTGAACATAATAGCAAAATTTATTATGAGCTCATACGGTTAAATTATGTTATATAATTATATATGTAAACATAGTTTAAGTGGGAGAGTGTTGGATTTTGAACATATATTACATCTACAATATATAATTGTATCATATGATATTATTAAGGATTGACCCAAAATTTAATTAATTCATTAAAGTAACAATTATTGAGCTATGAGCATTTAATATGAGAATGGAAATAAATGTGTAGAGACTTATTATTCTTATTTTTAATTTATGATGGGTTAAATTGTAAATATGAAAAATTAAAGAATAAAAAAGGCAATAATAGTCCCCAAGTTCAACCAACATTTCTCTTCGGTCTTTCCCCCAAAAGGAGAGATCATTTCTCTATAAAAGCTGGGGTTGAAATTTGGAAGATTTCATTGTGATATTGAAGAACATAATTACTATTATAGATTCAGGTCCACTTCTGCGATTAAATTTCATTATCTCAATGATTTGACTTGAGAAAATTTATATTTGATGATTCATAATCTAGTTAAAATTTCTACAAAAATATGAAAAAGTATAGGCTTATATACATGAACTATTGCTTATATGAGCCACATCTTCTATTTGGATCAATTAAATAGATCTTAATACTTAAAATTTACATAGATAAATGTAAATATAAATAATTTAAATATTTCATAATTTAAAATACCATACCAGTAACTATACCGGATTTATAACTAGTACATGGTATATTTGGTTCAACTGGAAGGAACTAGATTCAACCAAATTCTATAATTAGAAATAAAATATTTAATTGAATATTAAAAATGTATTTTATCATCAATGTTCTAAATACCATGATTTTTACCATCAATGTTTTTTACTAAATACTGTGATTTTTTATCATCACTGTTTTATTATCATAAAAATGTATTTTATCACCAATGGTTTTATTAAATACCGTGATTTTTAACAAGAAAATGTGTCTTGTGAAAATCTCATATTAAAAACTTATGTACCGATTAAAACTATAAAAAGCTTAATTGTACCGGAATACGAATATATCGAGTATAATTTAGTGGTTTGATATAAGATTTAAAACTATGGATGATACTGAGTTTGTGATGCCACTAGAAAAAACCTTAGCTCTTGAATTAAGGTTAAGCCAAGGTTATCAACATGAATCTCTATTTTTACTCGCGACATGGAATTATCACACGAAAACCGCAAGAAAGCTCTCTTGGCCTTATCAACGTGGAAATGATAGAAAAAACTTCAAAAAATCCTTCAACTCATCGCTTGTTTCAATACAAACCAATTGCGTGTTTGAATTAAATGTGTCTACTACAATAAAATTGAGGGCCTGCTCGAGGAGGTTCCCACAAGTGCAGACTTACAACTCGAAATAAATTTTCCTTCAAAAAAAGGAAAATAAAGAAAAATAGAAAGAAAAATCAAGTTCAATATGGACGAGGCTTTGCCAAATTCATTTGGTAATGATAGGATTAGATTTATTTAAGAGTACAATCAAATTAGCTCCCAAGAAAAACTCATCTGATTTGGTTTGGTTTGTGTTTATTATTTTAAAATTCAAATAAATATTTCTTTTCAAATTATTAAATTAACAAACCAAATACCCAGCACATATGTTTGGAACTGGTTTATAATATTTATGAATAAATATATAAATTTAAATCATATAAATTAATAATTATATATATATTTTAAAAAATATCCATTTAAAATTTGGTGTAGAATGATTATATAAAGAATTAAAATCAATTAAAAGATATTATATAAAATTAAGTAAAAATCCTAATTATGTAAGTTTTTAAGTAATATTTTTTAATCTGAGTAAGATTTAAAATATTCAAATAGAATTAAATACATACATAAAATTTCCAATTTAAGTACATGAAATTTCCAGCTTAAGTAGAATTATAGTGTGATGTTTCCCTAGTAGCAAATAATAATGAATAAATAATTAATTAAAAAGAATCCTAAATTAAGTAGGTATTTACAGCTATACAAAACTAAAAATATGTAAAAAACTTAAATTAATTAAATAAGTTGTACAAATATTTAAATTGGATTTATCAAATTTTTAAGATACATAAGTCAATTAGAACTTCAATAGTTTTCAAATAAAATAATAAATAACATCTTAAGTAAAATAAATATTTATACACCCATAAAATTATTTTAGGATCAAAATTAAAGATGACGTAATAATAATTAAAACAATGCAAATAACACTAGAAGTATAAACATTATTTTGAACGCATAATCATTTTCATTCAAACTGACTCTGTTTGAAACTCAAAATGCATTTGAATTTCATAAAATAGCTCAGTTCAAATGTCCACTATATATATTACTTAGCTCACTATTAGGTCCCATAAAATTTTAAAAGATATTATGTTCGTTGATAGGAAAATTTTAAGATACGTGTATTGTATTAGGTAGAGCCATTAAAAGACTTGGTTTGGCTCAAAACTTAATTAATTAAATACAAACCAAACTTAAACACTTAAGAGATGAGTTTCTAAGTTGATCTAGGCTCATAAAAATATAGCGATAAATAAAACGAATCTAGAACAAGAGCCGATGCCGACATGTAGCCTTAAATAAAAATATAGCCTTAAATATACAAAGACTGGAACACCCTGTTTCAGTTCACCCGTGAACCAACCCGAAAATATTACTGGCAAGTTAATCTACTTGATTTAGTTAATCCACATTGGATTTACTCTCGGTGTTTCATGATGGTGATGTAACATGAAAAATATGGATGAGATGTTTAAGTTCTAATGTTGTCTTACATGCATGGTATGATATACAAACAAGCTTACAAACAAACCAAATAAACGAAAAGTTTAAAAATATATATATATATATTTTAAAGTAAAACGGTAAGAGTCTCCTCTCAAAGTGCAATGAGGGTCACCTTGTCAACAACAATCAGCATATATTTATAACAATAAAAATAAAAAACACACTCCAAACGTAGCATTTTCATCACATTTTCAGTTAAAACTACTTTCCTCATCATATGAGCCGAGTTTAAACTCCATTGCTCACTTGTTCATTTTCCATTCTCTATTTTCATTCACATGTAAAAATATTTATAGCAGTTCACAAAATAACATTTCAGTATCATCATCCACACAATTCAACACAAATCATCATCACCAATTACACTCGGCAAGTACATGTGTGCGCGATTTCAGTACTGCTCTACAATCCTGACAATAATCATTCCTCGTAGTTTCAACCTACATATATAATAAAATGACATCAATAACAAGTGTTAACAGTTCATAAATAACTAGCAGCAAACTAACACAGGAGAGTTGACCCTCCTGTTGAATGAAAACATCACTACTCCTCCTCATAGAACTCTCATAAGGGCAATAATAGGAGTCGTCAACCTCGAACGACAACGTCCCCTTTCCATCTTGTCCTCATCATTGGCCACTTTAAACTATCCCTTGTATGAAAAAATCATTCTCTTTCTCTTTTAGCCCTTTACATCTTCCGTATCCCTCCTAGCCTTGAGTACATATGCCAAGTACTCTCAGGCGCACCTTCAATACCCTTTGAAACCACAAGTCTAGACACACGTTGCATAGTAGTATCCGTAAACCTCCACACTTCTCCCGGTTTGAGGAACTTAAAGGTGGAGTTATCAAGATCCCTCGAGAATGGGACAAACGCTCACCAATTCTAGAGCCCACTTTGACAAACACACGCCCTATCTCAAGACGTGGTTGTCAGTTTTCCCTCATCTCACATCTCACTAAAAACGCGAAAAATTACATATACATAGGCCTGGGTAGGGATTTCAATATAATAGGACTAAAGGCAACGTGAGCTGAGCTGGATCTGAGTTTTAAAAACAAACTTGAAGGATCTCATCCTCGAGGGTTATTAATCCATAAATACAATCGGTTGAATAGCCCGTGTGGAGTAGGATACGATAAATCCACCGCTTGACATGTCTGCTCACCAGTCAAATCAAATCACGATAGAATGAAAAAATAAATCAAGAGCGAGTCCTAAACGGACCTGGTAAAAACTCTAATCATGTCCATATGCCCAGGCGGCGAGTTTCTACTCCATACCTACACATCAAACTAAAAGCTAACGCCCACTTATGATGCATTCACACATCCTATAACATACACATCAATACATATTCACACCGCATTATACATCGATCACACATAGGTTTTCCTACTCTATGTTGCATTAGATTATGATAATTACTTAGTTTACCTAATTAGTTACCTAGCATTCGTTTTAATACACTTCAATTAAGCAAATTCATATTTTTATTTACAACAAAAATATCTAACAGATCAATTTATCAATGCTAGCATGTACTAATAATTATCACCTTTAATGAATTAAGTCAAAATCAATTATACTTGGTGTTGTCGGCAATCAACGACCGCTAGGATTTTGTCACGCGGCTCGAGACTCAAATTCAACACCCAATGGCGACTGAAGTTCGATCGGGTTCGGCTAGAAGAATTCGAAGGAAGATCTCACAAATTTCAACGAATTCGGTATTCTGGCAATTTCTGACGATTTTCCGATGGTTTTCAAATAGTTGCGAGGCAATCGGGACTACTGGTCGATGGCTTTCAAATAGTTGCGAGGCAATCGGGACTATGGGTCGACACTAGCTTGATTCACATGTGAACAAACCCGAAAATGAGTTTCTAAATTGATCTAGGCTCGGATAAATTTAAATTAATTATTCCTCTCTTAAAAAAAACGATCAGACAATACTTAAAATTAACAAAAAGGTAGCATAGATACAGGTTTCAACAATCAACCGAAGGCTTTTCACTGGATTGCTTTAGAGTCGGCATTACAAGAAAATTGGTTTCTCAGGCCCCTGATCCGAGGCACATGAAGACCGACAGTTAAAAATGAAGAAAGAACAGAAATGAGCAAAGAGAGTAACTATGTAAATCTTTATTACACCTGAATATTTTGTAAGGTAAAAAAGGGGAGGTTAATCATCAATGATTAAAATCCCCAGTTTCTGCTTTGGGTCTGATCTCAATCCCTTCGATGACAAGGCCTTTCTTCCAGTTAAGAACTTTGGTCTCCATCAAGGTCATCTCTACTTCTCCGTCCTCACCATTGTCATTGTAGAACTCACCCAACTCAATCTCCATCCAACCATCGGCTCTGCTTTGAGGAACTTCACCATCAAACACAGGCGGGGCCGCGGTCTCGGGCCTTGGGATCCTATTTTGAGCAAGCCTTTGACGAGAAAATAAACTGTACAGACATTAGCAAACTACGTTATGGCATATAAAATATGATACCAAAAATTAAACCATCATTCTCCTATACCCGTGCCATCGACGATTGCCAAACAATGAATCGGTGGGACGAATCCTCTCAGCGTCATGTCTTTGCAATTGAGCAACACGGGTGGATGTAATATCCCCTAGCTTCACCGACACCTCCACAGAACGCGCATCCAGACCGTACGCATCAACATGGATCTTTATTACTAGATATGCAACATACCATGTTTTAGGAGACAGCATCCGAGTGTTGAATTTGCCTTTAATATCCAACCAACATACGTTCAAGAGCTCAGCCACTTCTGAAAACCTGTAAGAGAGTAGTAGATAAATTGAAATTTCGGCCTCACGGCACTTGAGATTCTCTAACACACTCATTGCCGGAGGAATACTGACCTTGATTCTGGTAATGGTGCCCACCTCCAATAATCTTCAGTGTCTCCCCACACGATGGCGAGTCCCCTAGCAGATATCATGTAGCATTGCTTCCCACTTGATTTCTCCAACCAAAAGCTCTGCAACCCAAAAAAAGATTAATTTAACGGCCCAGGGCAAACTCGCTGTAGCACTTCTTATCTACCCAAGAAGATAGAGTCCCACATACGAGAAAAGGTCACAAATGGAGTTGAACAAAGTAACATTGCAAAGGCATAATAATAGTAGGGTTGGGATATCCCCGCCCTCAGAACCGGACGTGAAGGTATCCCCTCACCTGCTCTCCGCAGGGGAATCTCCACTCACTGCTTCCCTTAATATCCACCCTTTTTCACCGGAGGTTTACTGGAGATCCCAGAGGCTTGCTCTGATTAAATTCCCATAATTGAAGGACTTAACTTAATTATTATAAATAAAATTTTAAACCTATCACCTCCTAAATTAATTTAACAGCCGAATGATTGACTTAAATTTCTTTAAAGGGTGTCTAAAATTTTAATTGTAATAATTACGTTTCACTCTTTTTAAATTAATTCAACTATGCACTTATATAATTGACTTACATTTCTTTAATTTAAAAGTATTTAAAAATTTAATTGTAATAATTAAGTTACACTCCTTTGAGCTTTAAACCATAAATGGTACGGTGAGTTTACTGTATATCACTTAAATCCCTACCCAATTCAACATAATTTTATCTAAAACCCACATTAATTAATACAAATATTAATATATGTATTCAGATTAATACAACTTCTATTAATTCAACGTAGTCTAAGACATTAATTAATACAAATTCACAACAAGGATCATGTCATATCAAATCAACAATCGTCATCAATTCAAAACGAAATTCGAAAAAAAAAACGAATAATTTTCCGGCTCCCGTTCCAAAGAAGGATACTCACAGTTTGGCCCTGGTCGAGGAGGAGGGGCTGGCAGAGGCGGAAGTAAAGGTCCCTCTTGGAGGAGAACGGGGGCGGCGACACGGCTCGGGCGAGGATGCCGGCGCAGTCCGCCGGAAGGAACTTTTCCCACATGGCGTCCGACGTCGACGCCGCCCGGAGCCTGGCCGACACCGCGGCCGACCGGCAGGCGTCCCTCGGCGACGTGAACGAGATGGCATGGGAGATGCAATCCTCCGGTAACTCACAAAGCTCCATCAACCCACCCAGACAAAATTGCAATGCAAACCACACACAATTGATCAAAAGAAAAAGACCCAAAAGAGAATCAGAGAAAAAAAACGAAATATTGATTGATTGGAATCTCAGAAAAGATGAATGGGATTGGTTTGAGGATAGGAGGTTATGGATTGTGGATATTTATAGTAGGTTGGAAAAGCCTTCGCTATTAAGCGATCCCTCGAGGGGGCGGCCGACGTGGAACGAGCACTGGGGCCAGTGGTCGGAGAGTTATCCTCCGTTGGATTTCGGGGTTCATCTTCAACCTAACTTAACGATTGGGTGAAAGTCTGAATCGGATCTTTTTGGGGGAAGGTAGGGGCCTTGTTTGGGGGTTAGAGTGGAATGGTCTTTTTTGTTAAAGAATGGAAATCTGCTTATGTTGTTTTCAGAGATTTGTAGACATTGGGGTTTTGATTGGGGCCATTGAGTGCCCACTCAGATTCTCCTGTTCTGTTTTTTTCTACCTTTTCTGAAAGGTTCTAAAGGGTTTAACAAAGTTGAGTTGGAATTTTTTCTTTGAAAAATAGTCAATTTATTCATTTGTTTGGATAAAGCGGCTTGTTCCCTTTTGAAAAAATCGATGCTCTTTTTATAACGATAACTATTTTTAGAAGGTAACTTTTGAGAATAATAAGTTATCATCATCAAAAAGTGATCATATGTGGCATTAGAGGTGCTAATCGAGTGAGTTGAGTCAGGTTCAAGCATGCTCATGCTTAGCTCGTATATTTCAAGTTCAAATTAATTCGAGTTTGAGTCGAATACGAATTAGCTTGATTATTATTTATATATATATTATTTTAAAAATAATTTGAAATTAAATTAATTATGAAAGGCTTAATAGTTTAATTTTAATTCAATTCTATGCCAAATAGTTTATTTTGAAACAAAATCAATGTATTGTCATGTAAAATTATCATTATAGTGTAATTATATTTATTAATTTATATATTTTATATAAATGGTTATATAAAAATTATATAAAGTACTTTATCTTATGTAAATTATAGCGAACAGAGGTATGCTCGTGCTCGTACTTCTTAGAGTCAAATTGAGCTCTAACTCGAACAAATTCAAGCCAAACATTGATCCAGTTCGAGCTCTATTGAGTTGTTTAGCACCCTCACGTGGCATTAGTAACTAGAATGCCAACCTGTACAACCTATATGTTAGTGGAACCCATAAAATAAGAAAAACAAAAGAAAATAAATAGACAAGGATGAAGAGGCATAGCACTAAGTTTCAAGGAGTTGTACATAATATGAGTGGAAGGAAGTTGATAAAAATTATGCTAAAGGTCAAGAGGGAATGACCAGAGACATCTCTCCAAATTCTTTATAATTCTATAAATAGGCTTCATTAATCCCTCACAAATGTGAATTAGCAAGTACTAGAAAGTGAGTAGAGAGTATAGTGGAGGAAATTTGAGTAAGTAGGAGAGGCTTAACTCTTAGCTTTTGCTTTGTCATTCTAGTTGGCCAGAAGTTCGTCATTGTTGATTATTAGCTTAACATCTCCATAATTTTTGTAGTTGGTTGCAGTGATCTCTCTTCGTATGCAATAATAAATTTCTTCATTTTTGCACATTTTTTTTATTTCTGTCTTAGGATAATTCGAGACTTCAGTGGCAAGGACACCTTTCGTGATCCCTCATTGAGGACTCACACAAAGGTTGTAGTGTTGCAGAAGTTAATATGTTTCCTTCTATGGCCAAAGATTTCAGAAAGGGTCTTTCTTAGGCACAAGATCAATCTCTAACTAAGATAGCTAGATCGATGAAATGAAATACATTCTTTGTATCCAAAAAGGAGATTGAGATCATAAGGAAGCTTTAGCTGACAAAGTTATAAAAATAGGACGACTCTTCGTTAACACTCACCCTCAGCCTCGTACCTCCTTTCTGGCAGATACGAAGCCTCTGATCCATAAGGCCTTCTCTATGTCAAACCGATCAAAAAACTAATATTCCCTTTGAGGGAATTTATTTTTTTGTGAAGAAATTTGTAGAGGTAGAAACCGGGGTTGAGATGCATGCTTCATCAAAGTTCTTGAAGCAGCCACAAAACACATTGGAGCCTGTCCCGAGTTGAAGGACCGACAACAGCCACAACAAACGAACCTGATAGCCCTACCCACGCTCATGTACTGCCTACTCTATGCCTATAGTCTAGTCATCTTCTAATCAAGCTCCCAATTCCATGATGCCGTGTCTCTATTCTTTTCATGTCCACCACCTCGGGCTGAGAACGGGTGCTACAGACCTTCACCATGCCCATCTTCTTACCTAATGCCTTGGTCAGGATACGGGACCAACTTTTCACCAAGCATCAACTTTGCCTCCACAAATTGCCTCCATCAGTTCAAAGCTTGTCAACCATCAGTGACATTTTTGAAGAAAGATTTAAGTGTTGCAAGAGAAAATAGAAGAAGATGAAACTAAATGAGTAGCAAAGAATGAAGTCGCACTGCCACAAGAAAAAGCTCATACCCCGAATGGTGGGTAAATTTTTTCCTCGGAGCCTCTTCCCCGTGTCCTTACTTTAGAGAACCGACATCATTTGATCTGTTAGGTTAAAACCAAACCAAAATACTTATCCGGTAACGATATTGAGGTAATTTAGTAAACAAAACAAAAATCAAATTACAATTGATAACCAAATTGATCAAACCGAACTAATTCGATTTGGTTTGATTTTAATAGCCAAACTAACCAAAATGATAAATGATGCTTTTATTTTTGTATTTATTCAAATTATTCTTAAATTATATTTATGAAATAAAATTTTTAACTTACATTTGGGGCCAAATTATGAACTTATCATGAGAAATTAAATGCGTAAGGTTTTAACTTGAGACATTGTATAATACATGCACTATATAATATATTAAGCACCTATCTCTTACATGTACATATATACAAAGCATTTTTCATAGAATGAACTAAAATAACAATTTTATCAACATTTGTTATATATTATGATGATTAAATGCCTCTAAAGGCACAATTAAAATAAACGAATAAAGTGGAAGAAGTCATGTTAAAAGAATCCTTTGTATATATTGGTTTAATTGATTCTAATTGAATCGACCAAATTGAATTTGGTTGGCTTTCATTTCAACCAACTATAACTAAACCAAACTAGCACCCATCGAACTTTCGAAACGAGTTTGGTTTGGTCACATACATTACGGCCTGAACCAATCTTGGTTGTTGAACAAAGATCACTTCTTGAAGATTCAAACGAGTCACCACTTGTTAACAAATCTTAGGTTAGATATAGTAACCTAAATACATTAATTTTAAAATTTTATGTTCACCGGAATTCATGTCTAAAAAATCTGAAATTTTGGGAGAAGAAACTAGATATCCTAAGTAAGCCAACAAAAAATGAATCTCGTGAGAGTGAGATATGACCATTTTTTTGTATAACCAAGTTATCAGATAATGAGTCTCAAATTGTGTTTTTTAGGGTCGTATTATGATATTGACACCCCTTTTAGATAAATAATATTCATAGTAGGATATACTTAATTAAGGGGGCAAAATTTTCAATATACTTCCCTTGGGCCTGAAAAAGGTCTTGTAACAATCAAAGAAAATTCGCTATAGGTGTTACGGGCCTCAAGGAATAATGTTTCTCGTTACCTATATACAAGTCACCAACATCGTCTACAACTAATGAAAGATAAACCCAACTATCAGGCGACTTTGAAACTATCATCGTCTTACAATCTCCCCTACATCAGATAAAACCCACATATTACATATTATTACCTGACAAACTCTCTTTAAATCATCAAGCAAAACCCACGAATGAGACTTACATGATTGGCATTAGCTCTGATTCCACTGTTGGTATTGTCCAAAAGCTATCTTGACGAAACATGATGTGGAAATTATAACGCTAAGTGAACGCGCCAAATCAAGTAATGAAAGTGATAAGAAAGTATCATCTTACGAGGAGTTAGTACTAGAAGTTCTTAATTATCAAAATTAATTTAATTAATTACACTTAAATGGAAATGAATTCAAAGAGATTAAAATATGAATTAGGACTAAACTAATTTAATATGCAATATTCAAACCGTAACATCCCAATTTTTTTAGTTGGCAGACCAAAATGCGATTTTAAAAATTCATAAAGTTAATAATTTAACTACTATCGTATCACATAAGTAAATTTCAAAAGTATAGGCTGGAACCATTCAACGGCCAACTAAAATTATATATGCATACATAATCATACATAATGTGCTAAAACACACAATGACATCACGTGTAGCACGAACAACTCAACGAAATATATGTGGTGCCCCACTTTAGCCATGCATATGAGTGACAATGCTTAAATTGATAAAAAAATAAACTGATGAATTATAGTTTGTTATGTGGCAAGATATGAGTTTATAGAAAGTAAAAACACCAATGAAGCATAGAGATACGTAATGAGTAATTTAAAATAATTACTCAAATGCAATAGAGGATCAACTTTCGAGATGTCCTCGAATAATTTGGCTTTAAGATGAGAAGTAGATCAAATTGACTGACGTGATCAACCATCACAATGTAAAAGTGGAAAAAAAATTGTAAATCGTGATTTTTCTAAAAAGAACTTTTTATAAGAAAATGTGAAGATATTTAAACTAATGCTGGTCTCTAGCAGCTCAGATAATTTGGCTTTAAAATGAGAAGTAGATGCATAATTGACTGACGCCGGGTCTCTGTCACTCCGCCATCGCGCTTCCGACCTCCGCCCCGTCTGTTGCCGCCGACCTTGCCTCCTACCTTAGCTCTGATTGCGCTTCCAACCTCACCTCTGCCCTCACAACCTCGCCTCTGACATCGCCCGCCGACCACGCTTCCGACATCGTCCTCACGACATTGCCCGTCCGACACAAAAATTTTGTAAAGTTGCAATTTTTTGTTGAAATTGTATGCTGTGATGTGCAAATTGTTTGCTATGTTGTGTTGTGCAAATTATATGTTATGTTGTGCTGTGCAAATTGTATACTATGCTTTATAAATTTTTTACATTGCTGATTTGGGATTCATGATCAAATTTTTGTGTTGTCTGACTATTTGTGTTACTATTTGATTCGTTCACAAATTATTTGATTCATTCACAGATTTTGTGCAATTGTATTGTTGTTCACAAATTTGAAATTGTATGCTATGCTGTGCAAATTGTATGTTGTTCACAATTGTATACAATTATTTAAAATTGTATGTTCACATATTCGTTCACAAATTTGATTAGTTGACAAATTATTTGATTCGTTCACAAATTTTGTATACAATTTGTGTATTTGTGTTGAAAAATTATATAATTATGTATTTCATTTATTTATATTATGAGTTGTAAAATTTTTGTATATGACCGATTCAGACCGATTTAACTGAACCAATTCCTGTCCAATTTAGACTGATTCCGATTCCGACTTCCTTGAAAACCGATTCTAATTTCTGCAACCATGCCTAAGAGACACCTAATTCTTAGCATCTTCTTTGTCATTCTAGTTATCCAAAAGCTCGTCATCATCTTCTTTGTCTAGTTATCAAAAAGTCCTTGTCGGTTGCTATAATCACTCTTTCATATGTGATAATAAATTTCTTCCCTTTTTGACATCTTTTCTGTTCCCTTATCCAGATCACTCGTAACTTCAATGGTAATGGCGCCTTGGGTCAACACTCAATCTTATCGCCCCCTGAACTTGCGTCACTGCTCTCCATCATGTACGGGCTGCAGAAAAATTTTGCATAAACATTAGTATCATAATTTTGTAAATGAAGTAAAATGAAGAAATTCATGGTTTTTTTAAAAATCAGGAGGGCAACCATGCAAGCAATACATTTGTAGCTCAACAAATATACTTTCTTAATAATAATTTTCAATCAAGTATGAAACCATTTACTGTGACTGAACCTTAGTCAATTTTCAAGAATTTCATCATATCGTTTTCCACTGTTTTATCAATTGTGTTTAAATTGTGTATAGCATTTCACCACTTAGATAAGGTGTATGGTATTCCGAACCAATATGACAAACTAAACTTTAATCTTCAAAATTGATTTATTTAAGATTAAATTTAATATTTCTTTCTAAATGATTAGGATAATTAAATAAGTTAATGATGTAACTTGCAATTTGAAATAATACATAGAAATAAACTCCAACGACAAAGTTAAATATTTCGAAGGTTTTTCTCTCAACTTCAATGACAAAGCTAACAACTATGACACCAGAAAATTAATTAATTTTATTATTTCAAGTTGTGGCCTCCTATTCTATAGATCACTCACATATTTATAAAGACTTATTCATGGTTAAAGCAATATATATATATATATATATATATATATATATATATATATAATTACTAATAAATATGACACAATTAATTAAGGAAGAACTAAATAAGTTAATACTATGACAAGTTCCTAAGAAATTTCTTAAAAACTAAACTAAACTATTAATGTGTAAATAAAAATTAAACTAAGTAATTATATGAGGACTTATTCTAATATAATAACTAGAAATCTACACAAAAAATAAAACTTTCCATCATTGATTCATGAATTGATTATATATTAGTTTTTCAATGGCATTTCCTCTTGAGGCTGTTGATTTTTCTCTTTAGGTATGACTTGATAATTGTGATTAGGGAGATTCTTAACATTGTCTTATAATTCTGGTATTATTTTTTAAACAACATCAAGAATGTGATCGTGATTATTATAAAAAAACAATCATAGGAAGAGAAATAGATTCTTCTTCAAAGACAAAATCTATAACTTCATTCCTCTTTCCAAACTAAACATCCTCAAAGAATTGTGCATTTCTTATCTCAAAGAATGACCCTATTATGAGATCATAAAACTTATACTCTCTAGACCGTTCGAGTACCCAACAAAATAGTTGCTAACTGTTCTTGACTCTAGTTTCTTTTTATTTGGCCTATAAGGTCTTGCCTCAGCTGGGCAACCCCAAATGCATAAATGTTTAATACTAGGCTGTTTTCCAATCCACAATTCATAAGGGCCTTTGTTGGTGGTACTTTATTAAAAAAATATGCTGTTGTCTTTAACGCCTCACCCCAAAGTGAATTAAGTAAAGTAGTATGAACAATCATACTTCTCACCATATCTTTTAATGATCGGTTTCGTCGCTGAGCAACACCATTCATGCTAGGAGTACCTAGCATTGTGTATTGTGGGACGATTCCACACTATTCTAGGAATGTGGCAAATGGTCCTGGATGTTGTACACCTGATCCATCATATCTATCATAGTATTTACCACCACGATCATATCTGATAGCCTTAATAGTTTTGTCAAGTTGGTTCTCAACTTCAGCCTTATATGACTTAAACACGTCCAATGCTTGAGACTTCTCATGAACAAGATAAAGGTAACCATAACGAGAATAATAGTCTATTAACATAATAAAATATTGTTGACCATTCTAAGAAGCTGTAGAAAATGGGCCACAAATGCCCGTATGTATTAGTTATAAGACTCTTGAAAATCTATTGGCACCTAGTCTCCTTATATTTATTTGTTTTCCCTTAATACAACTCAACACGAACTTGAAAATCTGATAAATTAAGAGAATCAAGAATTTCATTTAACATATGTCGTTCAATTTTTGTTTAGAAATGTGTCCTAAATGATTGTGTCAGAGTAAAGTAGAATTCTCATTGGTTAATTTTTCCTCGTACCACTTAAACCCACATGCAAAGTTTCATTAAAAGATGCAATAGTATCAAGTAAAAATAGATTACCATAAAAAACAAAGAACCCATACCCACAATATTTGAATTTAGAAAAAGGCTAAACTTATTATTTCTAAATGAACAAGAGTAACTAGATTTATCTAATATAGAAATAGAAACCAAATTTTATCCAAAAGACTGTATTACATATGTCTCTTTCAAATCCAAATAATATCATGTCTTCAATAATAATCTAAAAGTCCATATTGCTTCAACTACAACTGAGTTGTCATTACCCATATAAATGAATCTTTCAACATCATTTAACTTTTGGCAACTCAGGCAACCCTACATTGACACACTTATGTGAGTAGTAGCACCCGAATTTAGACACTAAGTGTGTATTGGTACTGAAGCTAAATTAACCTCAGAACAAACAAAATTAAGAAATGGATCTTTCTTTTCACACCAAGTGTAATACTTAGTGCATTCCTTCTTTATATGTCCAGGTTTACCACAAAAGAAATAGCAAGAAGCTTTATCATTTTTTACAAAATGCTTTTCAATTTCTTTAAGAAACTCAATGGCTGTAATAACCTTCTCAGACACATCATCCCTTAAGGTCTCTAGAATTTCACACTTCATGATCATAAGACTCATATGATTTAAACGTTCCCACCTTCTTAATGTCCTGTTTTTCCTCAATGGAACTTTTGTCCGTAAGAGAAACAGGTTGTTCAGTCCTTAACGCAAGGTCAAGATTCATGTAGCTGAGAATGATCATCGCGCTCTCTTTCCAATCCTTAAAATTATCTTTGAGCATTGGAACTGAATTGATTTTGGCAGAAATAATAGAAGCAGATTGATTAACTAAAAATAGAACAAAATAACATGCACATAATAAAATTAATAATTCAAACAATGGTTAATCTCATCAATAGATACCTAGTACAACATTAATATTTAGTCTTTGGATAAAATATTAATTTATAAGTGATACTCTTAGTGTAATAGTCAAATATGGATAATAAATCCTGTCAGATAATAAACCTTCTTTTGGGCCAATTTATTATTCACATGAAATCTTAATAATTATCCTATATTTATTACCATAAATGAATAAATAATTTTGTCAAATATTAACCTTCTTTTAGGCCAATTAAAACATTAATTAAATACCAATAATAGTCTTAATATTAAAAATAAATTAATTTTCACAAAAGAAACTACTTGGTAGTGTATTGTAGTTATTAATAAATTTTAAAATATTAATTATAGCTCAACCATATTTTGAATTTAATAATCCCACATAACATAAAACTGAAAAAGATTATAAAAGTATCTTTATTGAGAAATTTCTGAAATTATAACCTTTTGTAACTTTATTTTCCTCACTTAATATTTTACCAAAAGAGGACCTTGATTTGGAAATAAATATCACATATACGTATTTTTTATATTTCATTTAATCTGATTTGTTAAAATAACAATAACTAGTACTAAATTTTCAAAAACTCCCGATGGGTTGAAGATCATATAAATTTATTCCTTCTTACAAACTAGTATTATTTTGAGATCTTGAATCCTTAGATCTAGATATAATATAGAATTAGACAGTTCTAATAAGATTTTTTGGATTTAATATTTTTTGCATAATTATTGACATTTTTTTATAATTGAAACGTGCATAACTTAATGCCACTCACATTTTATTTCAAAATAGGCTCAATCAATTTATTATTATTATTATTTTGTTATGCAGTATATTAATTATGATCTTTTTATATATTTAAATTTAAAAGGATGTACATATACTCTTATCATTATAGATAGACGATATATTGAGTGGCCATGTACCCTACAGTTAAGTTAACGTAGGATGTGCCAAAGCAATATTGCTTAAAAAATTTAAAAAGCTTGTTTCTTAACAGGTTTACATAGCATGGATCTCATCTACTTTCTTGCCATGAAGTCCACCAGCAGTTTCTTTCTTTTCACTTTCATCACCACTTGCACTCGACCTTTGGTCATCACTCTCGGAGCTGCTTCCATCACTTCCTTTAGATTTGCTGCCTTTTGACAGTGACTCCCTTTCCTCTGCGCTTAAGCCTTCCCCCAGGAGAACCCCCTCTTCAAGGTCTTCTTCACAAGGCGCATGGTCAGATGGTGGTGGAGATACATCAAAATTAGGATCCTCCTGACTATTAACTTCACCTTCAGAGAGGAAACTAAGAGCTATGACTACGTCTGCCATCAAGGGACGAACGGAGTCCTCTTCTCGGAGGCACAAGGCCGCCACTGCTACTGCTTGGTTCAGTTCTTTCACTGGTAAGTCCCCTTCTAGTAGAGGATCTGCCAGCTGCGGAAATTTCTTTGGATCTTTGAAAATAGGCTCTGCCTGCAAAAATTCAATAACGAACATGATTTAAAAAGCAACCCAGAATACTGTTTGTTCTTCAATGTGTAGAAGAAGGAAGAGGAAACGTCGTACCCAAGTAACTAAATTTTGTTCTTGAGGCAGTCTAGTGATGTCAATGGCCCTTTTCCCGGTAATCAATTTCAACAATACTACTCCAAAACAGTAAACGTCGGATTTGAGCGTGAGCTGGCCAGTTCTTGCGTATTCGGTAGCGCATTAAGAAACTCTTTGTTTCCTTGGACACCATTTCTGTCTAGTTGCTTGACAGCTACAAACTGACCGTGATGTAAAGGGCCAATATTGTTAGTGTTTACAAAACTGGTCTAAAATGGAATACATAAGGTGACCCTTGTAAACTCTTCCAAAGCCTCCGTCCCCTAGTAGGCTTTCTGGCCTGAAGTTGTTTGTAGCAATCGCAAGTTCACGAAAGGTGAAATTTTGGGCTGCAATATCCACATTTCCTATATCTTTGGCTCGATTTCCTGGCTTTAGCTTCCCTGCATGGAAGATATATATAAGCAAGGCGAGTTCTTAGATTATTGTAAATCCATGGGAAAAATAAAAACAAAAACTGATCACGAAGCAAAAAACGCTATGCATCGGAAATGATTGAACTGTGCGGCTCAAAGTTTGCTCTCACCTATGCATTCACTGCATGAATTATTATGAACATTAATATGCGGGGGCCTCAATATATGTTCATTAGATTTGGACCATGCCGCTTGGGTATTGCAATGAAAGTCACAAACGGGTGTCTAAATAATTCCATAGATGGTTGATCGTAATAAAGACTTTCCATTCTGAAATATTGGTCTATATATTCATCTTTAGCAAACATTAAGACGCCCATAATCGGGGGAAAAAAATCCCTACGATGAAGAAAAAACATGCAATCAGATTAGCAAGATGTAAAACTTGTTGACAATATACCATTTGATTTCTTCCAAGCGGTCTCCCTGTTCCTATATCTTCTCACCCAAAAGAAAATACGTGGAAAACAATTCATGTCTGAAGAGCCAGCCTAGGGAAACAAGGGTGGCTCTTCTAAACAAATGAATCAAAATAAATTTCTGATCATTTCAAGCTGCTAGTAATTCAAGTAGGTCGTCGGCTCTGCCTTCCTTTATGCATAGAGCATGCAGTAGTTTTACTGATAGATTGATCAAAACAAGAAATGTAAACAACGGGAGGGAACCAAGACAAGGGATGAAAGAGGGGAGATGAAGAGGAAGAGGCTGTTGGAGTTGTTGGCATGGCATGGTTATAAGATCAATTAGGACCGGAGGTTTTGAAGCCGTATTGATCAAGATAATTTAAGGTCCAGTTATTCATGGTAAATATTCCTTGATTTTACAGGCTAAGAAAATCTCAAAGAGAGGTTTGGTTTATTATATGGAGAGGAGAAATAGAACACCCTGCCACCTATTCTCTCAATTGGTCAATCAAATTCTTTCCTCCCTCTCCTCATCGCATGCGTATGCATATGCACCAAACAATTGATTGAAGATTTTGGAATACATCATCCAAATATAGATGACAGTTGTGAATTGTATTGTTAGAGTAGCTACTTTATGAAGTGTGCAATGTTTATGTGCAAATAGATACTGTTTCTGGGGCATGTATATACCCTTCATCCTTGGCGGTTCATTTGGGATGAAACAATTCTCCTCCATCTTCAACCCCCGCTCTACACCTCGGCGTCGGGTTCCCTTTGTTTCCTCTGCTCGGAGGCAGCGCCAGAGACATTAGACAGGTATAAAGTTTACAGATTTAAATCAATAAGGTTTTAATGTTTGAATCATTGAATTTACTTCATTAAATACTTACAATCATATTGTGTTTTTATTTTATACAATTAGGACTATTCGTTATGCATATGATACCTGGAAAAAACATCAACATTTGTTGCAGTTATTTATCTATTTTTTAATTGATGAATCGGATAAATAAATATACAATCAATCGATGAATTAATTAATTTTCATTTTACACATCAATGTTTCTTGCTAAAACAAATGTTCTTCATCTCCATCTTCGAAGTGTTTTTGTCTGATGCAGATGAACTTAGGAAGTCCTTGTACCACAGAGCTGACGGTTTCGGAGTTCTCTCCAGAGTTGCGTAGTCCACATGATACAGGCCAAAGCGTATGGTGTAGCCTTGCAACCATTCAAAGTTGTCCATTAGAGACCACACAAAATAGCCCCCCACATCTGCTCCGTTCCTGCAATCGGTCACAATTTTTTTCCTTATTATCTCATGTGATATTGGTGATCAATTAAAACAAGCAAAAACTGTTTTTTTCCTTTTCAGCGGTGTCAAAATAAAATAAACGTTACCGAATGGATTGAGAGAGACTAGTCAAGTAGCTCTGCCTGTACTGCTTTCTTTCCCTGTCGTTAAGCAATTCTTCTTTGCTTGTAAGAGGACTGCTATTCTGGGCATACCCTACATAATGTTGAAGCCTCAAAACAATCAGATTTGATGTTAGGAACAGTAGCAAATATCTATGAAATTAACCATTGATTAGACTCACCATTTCGGTGATGTGCATGGGCGTGTTGTTGTATCTTTCCATGAAGTACAACACCACTTTCTCCAACCCCTGGGGCACTACAAAGAATGCTGGACGGCCATCTATAGTATTAAAAAAGAAAGGGCAAAGTCATTTCTAGGTGCTAGCAGAACATTTTTTTGTATCACACATACGACACAAAGACTCACCGGATTGCCAATTGTAGCCCATTTTGGTTTCCTGGTCGAACCACAAACGACTTGCCCTCAGTTGTGCCTGGCTTGCAAGGCGAGGAGATGCAGTCTTTGGCATACATTGTTGAATTATGCTTTAGCCCAATGAAGTCCAATTTGTAATTCTACTCTTGGTCTTCGGATGAGAATGTGGGCAACCTGGAGGTTAGTATCTGGCACATTTCGGGTGGATAGTCTCCATACATGATTGGATCCAAAATCCTACATTTTTCGAATACTTTGATCTTATAAAACTCACACTAAATGAGTTGTGTATGCAAAGCTTGTGAAAGTGTAATTGAAAGCATTTACCGTGCATTTTTGAAGGCCAGTAGTCTTTGAACAGCCCAAACATCTGCCGGAATGATTCTTAGAAGCTCGTACCAGAAAGAAGACAGAACAATCCCATTCGATCATCCTTGTTGTACCTATTATAAGATCACAATTAGCTCATATCAATACTCACATTTTGAGAGATAGAATCATAAAGAAATATAAATAATATTTCGAATGACGAATTTACTTGATATTAGTCTTGTATATTTGTGTGGCTGTTGCATGAGATAAAATCACATTGTGTGCTGCAATGTATGGTTCTACGGCGGAGTTGCCGGTGACGCAGTCACCGAACGGTGGCGAACAACAATTAGGCAGAGCTATTCTACGGAGATAGCTGCCAGTAACCATGAGATTGGCCTCATTGAAAGTGGTCCAGTATTTGACCCTGTCCCCGAATGCCTTGAAACAAACGTCTTCAAAATATATTTCCAGAGGCCAAGTTTGAAAGGCGAAGTCAAAATTCATGAACGCCATACAAAAGTTTAGAAAAAGCCCAAGTTAAAAAGTTAGCAATAATTTACATATAGCTTAAGTACATACTGTATCTGTGAATTCAACCATGCTCCATATCTATCTTCAAGCTCTTGGGGGATATCAAAATGGTTCAAAGTGACAAATGGTTGGATGCCTGTTCAAAAGCATATAGAGATCAATACGAATAATTTTCAACTGTTCTATTTTTGTCTAGTGCAATTGTGAGTTTGGTGATTGCTTCTTGCGATTGATCTGACATATGACAGTAATTACCTTTCAGTGGCAAAGCATCAATGAGTTTGTTCTAAAACTCAATCACTGCTTAATTAACTTCTCCGAATCTCCCCCTAAAATTACAGATGAACTCTGCAACACTATTTGTAATTTCAAGAGTCATGTGTGAGAACTTACGCGGCAAAATTCTGGACCATGATATAGAAAACCTGTAAGAATTGACTCCAAGGGATTTCATTATCTCAACATCTTCCTGCAAAGTTTAAAGGAAGTGCTTATTTAATCATTGTAAGATTGTAAACCGGGAGAGAAAAAAATACAAACAAAGCTATTTAGTTACCATGAAAAAGCACATATGAATTTGATTCAACTACTGGTCATTTTTAGGAAAGTAAATTACACTTAAACGTGATTATAACTAGCCCTGCTATCCCCAAACATTTGTGCGCAGGTCTTACAAATTATTAACCAAAGTTGGTTGAGGTTCACATATATGAGACTAGATGTGAATCTTTTTCAGTAATTCAAATTGCACATATAAATTTTAGAACTTTGAACATTCCCTAATGCCTCATATTTTCTATTGTTTTCGGAAAGAAAAAATTGGCATTTGACTTTGACAGAGTTTACATAAAGAATTTACAGTTAAAGCGTGCTGGAATAGAGAATTTACAAAACTAAGGGATGATAATTGCTAGTTAGAGTTAAATTAATTAGGAAGATTAAATTCCAATTATCTTCCCCTCTTTCATGAATACTCGATTGCAATACCCTTTAGTCGTAAACATCTTTGTGTGGACAAGAGCAGAGTTTACCTGATAGAGATGATAATGATCATCACCAACATCTCCGGTGCTTCCATCGACTCTATTTCCTGATATTATGTGTATTTTATCGAATAAAGTTCATATCTGTATCGTCGTGCATATGTTAAATTGCTTTATGCAATACAGATCTTTTCCTTTAATGTGTGAAAAAACATCCCAATTGCTGACGCCTTTGCTGTCTGCCTGATGGGCACCTTCAATCTGCGTTAAGTAATAGCTGAATATCAGAACACCTAAATAACCGCATTTTGTTCAATTGGGAAAGTGGGAAATATGTTGGTACACCATGCATGTCAAAAAATTAGAAGATGAAGTTTCCAAAGAAATAGGAAGATTGGAGGAGCCATATTTTCAACTTCTATACCTGATAAGGAGAAGTTGCAGTGCCGAAGAGGAACTGCTCGGGGAATTGGGCATGATCAACGACGTTTCTGAGAGAGTAAACTGCCGAAAAGAGGTTTACGTGCAGATATTTTGATGAAGAGAGTCAAGTTATATAAGTTGGGGAAGAGCTGCGCTTATTATTTTGATATGTGCAGTATATATAGATAGGTTTTTTGGGTGGTTGAATTTAAACCTAATAAAAAAATAAGGTAAAAAAAGAGCTGAACTGATTGATGCAGTAACACCCCGTTTCGGCTCACCCGTGAACCGACCCGGAAATGTCACCGGCGACCGAACCATTCGTTAATCTACTAGATTCGGTTAAGCCGACCCGGATCTACTCTCGGCGTCTGAAGATGGAGATGCAAATATGAAATGCATGAATGGGAACGATTGGGTTCTAACGGAGTCCTACATGCATGCTATGATGTACAAGCAAAATAAGACAAAACAACAAATGAGAAACTAAAAGAAAATATATACTATTTTATGAAAATACAATAACACATAACAATCTACCATGACATTAAATTATTATCTCATTCGTTTTTACTCGAGCCGAGTCTGAACTCCAAGGCTCCCTACTCATTCATATTTATCAGTTCATTTCATAACAAGTAATTTATTCAAACAAACACATCAAAACTATCACTCACGTAGCAATAACACATCATTATTATACATACGTTACACGCGGCAGGTACATGTGTGCGCGGTTCCGTGCTGCTCCTCCGCAGTCCCGACAGCTTTCATCGCTCGCATTCCTCACCTACATATATATAGAAAAACCGTCAGTAACGAGTGTTACCGGCCCGGAAAATAACTAATATCAATCTGGCACAGGAGAGCAAACTCTTCTGTTGAATCAAAACCATATACTTCCTCAAGAACTCTCATCAGGGCACATACGGGAGCCGTCGCCCTCGGGTCGACAGCGTCCCCCTTTCTTTCTCATTCTCATACCTTGGCCATTTCTCTATCGCTTCTTGCATCAAATTTCATTCCTTACCGCCCTCTGCACCTTCCATATTACTCCTGGCCTTGAGCACAAAGGCCGAGCACTCTCAGGCAGTCGCCTTCAGTACCCTTTGAACCACAAGTCTAGACATGCGCTGCATTGCAGTACCCGTAAACCTCCACACTTCTCCGGGTTTGAGGAACTCAAAGGTGGAGTTGTTCTGATCCTTCGGGAACGAAGTGGGTTCTCCCCAGCTCCAGAGCCCGCTCTTCCGAGCACACGCCCTATCTGAAGACGTGGCCGCAAGTAACCCTCATCCCATCTCTCACCGAAAATACGAAAACTATACATATATAGGCCTGGGTTGGGATTTATACAATAGGCCCGAAGGCATCGTGAGCTGGATCTGAAGTTCGAAAACAAACTCGAGGGATCTCATCCTCGAGGGTTATTAATCCGAAATAAAACTGTTGGCTAAATGGCCCGAGTTAAGTGGGATCCGATAAAACGCCACTTAACTCGTCCTGCACATGATAAATCAAATATACAATAGAGTAGCGTAAAACAGAGAACGAGTCCTAAACGGACCTGGTAGAAGCTCCAAACGGGTCCACACGCCTAGGCGGCGAGCTCCTATACCGTACCTACACAATCAAGCTAAAAACTAACGCCCGCATGATGAATCACACATCCTATAGCATGCACACACAATCAACACAATCACGCATCAATCAACACACATCAACCTATATCAATTCTAGCAAGCCTACTTAGGCTAATTTGCATTAGATCATGATCATTACCTAGTTACCCTAATTTATTTCTTAGCCTCCATTTTTAACACCACTCAATCAAGCAAATTTCATATTTTATCCTTAATCAAATCTACATTTATATATATTATTATAACATACAATTCACCAATCCTAGCATACAATTCTAATAATCAATACTTTCAAATAATTAAATTAAAATAAATTATACCTCGCGTCGTCGAAAATCGGGGACGGCTAGGGTTTCCGTTTCGTGGCTCGAAACTCGAATTCGGCACCTAGCGGCGTCCGAAGTCCAATCAGATTGGACCAGGTGCGTTCGGCGGATGATCCGGCGAATTTCCCACGAATCCAATTTTCTGGCGGTTTTCCGGCGAGTATCGGCGGTTTTCCAGCGGATTCCGGCAGTTTTCCGGCGATGATTCGGGACGGGGCAATCAGGGGGTCTATCGGCACCAGCTCGACGAGCTTGGTCCAATAGTGGTGTCAAACAGACCAGTCGGGGCGGCGATGGCCGTCGGCGGCGGCGTTGAAAACGGGCGGCGGCGGCGGTGTGCTCCGATCGGGGCTCCGGCAGGCCTCAACGGCGGTCGGGAGGATGGGGGAAACGTCAGCAACGGCGAGGGGGTGGTCTTCGGGGCCACTGCGGCGGCGGCGCAGCCCAGACGGCGGCGGAATTTGGCTCGGAGTGGCGACAGCCGAGGTGGTTTCGTGGGACGATTCCGACGTCATGGCGGCGAGGTGGTGGCCGGGGTGGGTCGTGGCAGCACGGCGACTGCATGGTGGGGTGGGGCGGCGTTGATCGTGCGGCGTCGGCAGTGGCGGCGGCGACGACCGTGGGTGGCACGGCTAGGGTTTGGAAGGGTAAGTGTCGAGAGGAAGAAGAAGTGCTGTAGTGGCAGTTTCGTAAATAAGTATTGACTCGATTCCTACTCGAGTCAAAATAATAACTAGTTCGTAATAAATTCTAAAAAAATCTAGAAAAATATGGAAAAATTTCATAAAATAAAACAAACACAACAACATCCAAATGACATGCTCTATAACTAATAACCCACCTGAATATGATCCAACGCCTCCTAATTTGTCATTCGGCCCTAAAAATATTCTACGATACAATAAAAATAACAATCAATTCTGTATACCTCCATATACTTGATAACCCATTTTTCATCATCTTTCAGGCGTTATCATCGTACACTTGAGCATACATGACCCTCATCGCTCATAACTCACAGCTGGCCTCAGCTCAGCTCGCGGTCCATGAAGCTGACTCGACTCGAACCAACGGTTGAACCGACTGGTTCACTCCCGTAAAACTCTGACTCGAGTCACGGGTTTTACAGATGCCATGTACTCCTATAGGTGGGCGTGGATTTGGTTCCACGTCGGAGAAGCATTGTCCCAATTAGTCCCCTTAACCGTCAAAATTTTTCGTTTAAGATTTGATCAAAAAATTTTCGGATATTATTTAGGGTGATATTAAGATATTGGCACCCATTTTAGATAAATACTAATAAGATTTAATTAATTAATTGGGGGAGAATTTCAAAATTTCTATAGAGAGAGAGGGTGTCGCCACCTTTATATTTCTAGAGAGGTCGCCTTAAAATTCTTTTTGGTGGAAGCGACACCATGGGAAAGAGCAGCGGCATGGACTCTACAAATAAACTACTAATTAATTTATATTAATCATTTTCAAATTTTTAATATTTTATTATTTAGTTATATATGATTAGTAGTGAAGCTTATACGATACGTAATAGGCATTGGAATTTTTATTATTATTATATTAGTCATAGTGTGAGATTTGATTTAGTAGTATTACTGGTTATTTATATAGTTGATTTTGTAATAATTATTATTTACATAAGCCAACATGTTTAATTCACTCGCTTGCTTTGGTTACTGAAATTATTATTTGTTGCATGATAAGTAAATTTAATTATTTTATGTCTGTTAATGAAGTATTAATTATTGCATGCTAGTATATTTTTAATCTTCCTTGTGTAGTTTTATTTTTGTGTTCAAGTTATTGAACCAAAGTGACCCCCGGCTCGGTTGTAAAATTAGGTGGGGCATCACACCTGGTATATATCAAAGTCTGGTTCTACTTGAGTAATTAATATATACCTTAGCTTATTGAATGTCTAAAGAGTTCACTATCTCCAGGGTTAGAGTTTGCATAAATCACTTATAGAATTCGTACGGAAGAATTAACTTAAAATGTTTTAGATGGTGGCTAATAAAAAGTCTCAAGATAGTTAGCAAAGGGGGAATCTAAAGCAGGACCCAGCATAGGAGGTGAACTTAGAACTAGTGGTGAACCCACAACATCGGGCAAACTTAGAGCCAGCCAATGACAACATGTTAGCCCAGATATAGCCATCCAAGGTTTGGCTCAGTCCACTACAGCAACCCAAAATGCAATGCTAGAATTTGTCGAGAGGATGCCTATATAGGGAGACATTGTAGCCATAAGTTCAGTGGGTGGCTTAGGTTTGACACCTCCTAGGGTTTAGTAGAAATGGACATCCGCCGATGTCCCAAGCTGAACAAAATTTGGCTAGCTAGGCACCGAGGGGCCCAATTAAGGTGAAGAATTGGATTAACAATGTAACAAATTACTTAAAGAGCCATGCAAGTTCCTCATAGGCATAAGACTAGGCTAGCAATTAGTATGCTTTCAAAGAGGCATATTATTTGAAGTCCATCTATAGCAGAAGGGGGAGATCTGGTTTGAATTTATAACTTCATTCAATGGCCAATATTTTCTTGAGCTAGTAATTTGGCATAAGGCTCTTGAGCTTGATCTCAATAACCTTAATTAGGGAAATAATTCAATTATAAAGTATGATAAAAAAATTTAGCAATTAGAGAATTATCCCTTGGATCAATGGAAAATGAGAAAGCCAGATATAACAAATTCTTATAGTGTTGAGGCTTGAGCTGAGAGACAGGATCAATAGATTCCTTAGAACTAGTTTGACTGAGATCATCAATACTACAACTAATCATGAGTTAATTAACAAAACCTTTTGGACAGTAAAGTGTGGAGCATCGCAACAATCCAAACAAAAGGAAGAGGCAATTGAAGTACAAAACGATGGGATTGAGCATTATGGAAAGAGTTCATACCAAGTGTTTCAATTGTAGGAAGATGAGACATATGAGGGAATATACAATTCCAAAAAAAGAGGAGGATGAAGATATGTGAAAGGAATACCCCCACTAATTAATGGGTGATTTACGATTTAGTTCTTCTTAGATAATTTTCAAGGATAAAAATTCTTAAAGGTGGGGAGAATGTAAAATCTTAGTCTGGTCAAATTTTATTAGTTAAATAAATTAACCAAGTGGATTAGACCGTTGATCATTTTCATGCTAATTAATGAATCTGTACAAATATGGTTCACTGCACATTAATTGTGCATTGGCGGTGGGGATAGGAGTGTCCACGACGCGGCACCCTCCTTTGTCCACGATGCAGGAACCCTTTTGTCCACATTTGTCCGTGTCATGACAGCAAAAATTATTGCAGACACCATCTATGTTTGTGTCCGCAAATTATTTTCAGATGCCGATCGTGTTTGTTGGGAAAATTTTTTGCAAATACGGACAGATACACATACGCAAATATGGATATCACATAAATTAATATGAAACATAAAATCATCATAAATAAAAAAATTTAAACTCACAAATAAATAGAAAAAGATGCATTTTACTAAAATAAGAGTTTAAACAATTTGTTTTAAATGTATCTAATGTACATAATTTGATTTTTTCTATGTAAGCCAAAGACACATCCCTTCTTTTTCACTACACACTAAAATTTCTAATACAAGTAGTAAATCAACAATATATTTTTAATTATGCAAAAATTTTATATTTAAAAATATAACATAAAACTTGAGTTTAAAATATCCTCCATTTCTTACTATACATGTAAAATTCATAATAAAAGTTCTAACACAAGTATTAAATTAATATCTTTTAATTATTCTATGATAAGCCAAAGACACATCACTTATATTATACTACATACTTAAAATTTCTAACACAAGTAGGCAAATCAACAACTTATTCTTAATTATACAAAAATTTTATATTTAAAAATACAGCATAAATCTTGAGTTGAAAATATCCTTTATTTCCCACTGCACACCTAAGTTTCATAATAAAAGTTGTGTGTATTTATAATTTAGACAATCATACAATTCAGATGACAATCCTTTAATCTGTATAAAACAAATGATATCATTCATAACTTAGAAAATAGTATTAGACAAAAAAATCATTTTAATTTTGAAGTTGACATGTTGTGGCCACATCGGCGGACACTTGTTGCACTATTTTAATATCTACAAGAGTGTTCAGTCCGAACGGACGGTTTATATTTAATATATGGACAAGGATGCAGACGCAGACTCAAACGTGAGTGATTTTTAGACACCCTTTGGTGGGGATGGATATATACATCTGATATCAACAATTCCATTCTTTATCAGACTCTTTGGGATCATATGGAATATGATTTGAATATGTATATATTATGTTTGTATTCAAATTATCTAGGGATGGAATATGAGTTTAGGGTGATGTGATTAATATTCTATTTAAATAAGTTATATGTTAGACTTTTATGGAATTATATGTTACCCCCCAGGGACAAACTCCAAGGGACCGTCTCTAATCCTCGATTATTTCTGGCCTTGAAGATTGTGGAAAATCAGTCAATTTTTATGGGCATTTGAAAGCTATGTACTTACATTGGATATCTGTAACTCTAAGTCTCTAACTTGGGCCGAACGTGAATACGTTGCTCAAGCCCACAAACTTAATCAAAATATAGTAACTTGGGGCGCATTTCGATGAAAAATAAGAGATTAAATTAATCAAAATATAGTAAAATAAAAATAATATATTGAATTATTATAGTGTATCTTTTATTTAATTAGAATTTATTCATAAAATCAAAGTTTATCATCTTGTTATTTAATACTTAAAGTTCATCCATAAAATTGAAGTAGGTCACACATGACCCGACATTTATGTCTTTGTCTAGTGTACATAATGGACAAAGTAACTTCCTTTTTTACAAAATAATGCATATTTAACATAAAAAATTTTAAATACAATGAAATACATATTAAATAATGTAAACAAATCTTTAAATATAAATATACATGCCAAACTTGTTAAAAATATTGTCTGAGACGAAGATTGACGTCACTTCCTAGTTGGTATTTGCCTAATGAAGGTGTACCGAGGAATTTCTTGTACCACAGAGCGGATAGTTTTGGAGTTCTCTCCTGCGTTTTGAAGTCGACATGGTATAAGCCAAAGCGTAGAGTGTAACCGAACAGCCACTCAAAGTTGTCTAGAAGAGACCACGCAAAATAGCCCCTCACATCTGCTCCTTTCCTACAACTCCACGTTATACACACATGGTTAATTTTGATTACCACAAAGTATTTGATCACTATCTAGCGTACACATAAAAACTTAGTTTAAAATTCGTTTTTAACTTCAAAAACTCTTTGAGTCGGTTTAACTCTCTAATTTGTAGATTCAAAGTTCATAGATGATTCCATACTGGTTGATTTTACAGCATACTCCCGAGTCAAGTTACAAAAGTTATAAAACATATTATCTTTTTTAAATTAGCTATATTAATATATTTAAGTAATGTAAATTACATATTTATAAATTTCAAGTATCAAAAGAACAATATATACTAATTTCATACAACTATTTATTAACATAAAAAAAATTTTAACAAAAATAACTCTAGCCTAGCTTGGAGTCGAATCGTAATTTTGAATTTTTAAATTATGCACATAGAAGTGGTAGTAGCTTTCCTTTATACCTCATGGCTAAAGAGAGAGCAGCAAGATAGGTCCGAATGTAATCTACTCTTTCGCTGTCTCTAAGCAATGCTCCCTTGTTTGTAGAATGATCACTTTCTTGGGCATAGCCTATATGAAGAACAGTATATATTATTTATCAATAAAAAGCAGTCAAATTTTATCCTAAACAATCAAATAGCCCTCACCGTTTTCGGTAATATACATGGGCGTGTTGTTGTATCTTTCCTTGAAGTATAGGACCATCTTTTCCATTCCTTGAGGCACAACATAAAATGTGGGCATTGCCGTCTATGATATTGTTGCAAACAAGATAAAACAACATTAATGCTACACAGGATAAATGGGCGTTTGCTGGAGTTCGCGAACAAAATGGAATGTAGAAACAAAACGGAGAAGAATAGTACCGGCTGGCCAATTGGTTGCCCATTTCGGTCTCCTGTCCGAGCTACAAGAGAGTCGCCCATAATTGTTCCTAGAGTGCAAGGTGAAAACATGCAATCTACTGCGTACAATGTTGAATAGTGGTTTATCCCAATGAAGTCCAATTTGAACCTCAACTTTGCTTGGTCATTGCTTGAAAATACGGGCAATCTGGATCCCAATATCTGGCGCATCTCAGGAGGGTAATCACCATACATTATGGGATCCAAAAACCTATAATAATATTTTTTGCAACAACAGTAATCTTAAAAAACAAATAAGACAACGTCGTTATAAAATTTATGTCGTTCATTATTTGCAAGCAACTATACCAAGCAATTTCGAAGGCCAAGAGTCTTTGAACGGCAGAAACATCCGCTGGAATGTTTCTTAGAGGCTCGTACCAAAAAGAAGCCATAACAAGCCCAATCTTTCCACCTTGGTGCGCCTAAATGCAGATGATAATGTTTTGGGGTCAATCGAAACATCTATATGAACATTGATGCTTAGATATTATAGTAACAGACCTGATACTTAGTCTTGTATAATTGTGTGGCTGTTGCATGAGATAAAATCACATTGTGTGCTGCAATGTATGGTTCAAGGGCGGAGTTGCCGGCAGAGCAGTCTCCAAACGGAGGTGAGCAATGGCCGGGCGGCCATGTTCCTTCTTGGTAACCAGAAGTCACTAGAATGTTTGGCTCGTTGAATGTGGACCAGTACTTGACTCTATCACCAAATGCCTTGAAACAGACATCTGCAAAGTACCCAAAGTCTTGCCTGCGAATTTAACCAGGAAATTAATATAACCCCCTTGAACCAATGCAGAAAATTAAAACTAAATAAACTTGGCGCTAGAAATGGCTAGCTAGCTCACTGTATCTGTGGATTTAACCATGCCCCGTATCTATCTTCAAGCTCTTGTGGGATATCAAAGTGGTTCAACGTGACAAAAGGCTCTATCCCTGTTAAATTGATCAGCACAAAATAATTGTTAGAAAGAACAAACAAACCATGATAGAAGTAATCTTCAATTGAGGCGGCGTAGCGCAAGGACCTTTTAGTATCAGTGCGTCAATGAGTTTGTTATAAAACTCAACACCTGCTTGATTTACGTCCCCGAATCTTCCCCCTAAAAACACAAGTGTGATTATAATTCCAATCAAAAGTCCTTCAACAAGACGAAGTTGCAAATGTTGAAATTAATTAAAAACATGAAAGTGTCGTTCTATTGTTACATACTAGGCAAAATTCTAGACCATGATACAGAGAACCTGTAGGAATTGACGCCCAGAGAGCTCATTAACTCTACATCTTCCTGCAAGGTTTATATTAGCTCTTGTTATCAAATTACGAGCGCATAAGTATTGTCACTAAATTTAGTTATATTAGTTACCAGGTAAAGATGGTAATGGTCGTCCGCAATGTCCCCAGTTCCTGCATCTTTTATTTTCCCTGATATATGCAGTATTCCACAAAAGAAAGTCAAAAAATAAAATAAAATAAAGAAAGAAGAACAAAGTATATATGTGACTTTAGGGAGGTAGGTTTTGTATATAAATATGATTCTAGATAGCTAGCTAATTAATTTATGTATATCTAGGATCTCAATTAATAGATTGTACCATAGAAAATTATTACCATGGATATGTGAAAAGACATCCCAATTGCTAAGGCTTTTGTTATTGGCAAGGTAGGCTCCTTCGATCTGCATCATGCATACTTGCTCTATATAATTTCAGTTATAATTTACATAGATTGCACTGTTATATATTAATTTATTTTCAAAGGCAATGTGGCTGAATAGACTAACTAACTACTCCAATATTCTAGCATTCTGATCCTCAAGATAAAAATCTGAAGGAAAATTTTACATTAGTCAACATAAGATATGCATCCTATGGAGGATTCACAATGAAACGTTTTGTTATTATTAAGCTATCTATGAACACATGTAATATATGTAGGCATTATATGCGGGCATCACATTTTTTTATTCCTCTATATTATTATTCGTAGTTAATGAAATGCAGCATCAAGAACTTTCATATTTAGAACGCGCACAACCATCCTCATAATTATACATCCAGTTTCATACCTGATAAGAAGATGTTGCAGTGCCAAAGAGAAACTGTTTTGGGAATTGGCTACGATGAACATTGCTAAGAGAGTGCACCAATACAAAAAGATGAACGAGCAACAAGATGACCAAACCTTTCATGTTTATAATCGAAGCCCAATAATGTACAAATCCACAATTCAACTGAGTATCCAGGAAGTAACGTAGAATTTAATCTTGATGAAAAGCGAAGCACATATATGGGAAAGAAAGAGAGCATGATACGTATAACTTAAATCTGCGTGCAGAAGGCAAGGAAGAGAGGTGCAGTATTGTTCGCTATATATAGAGAAGTCGGAGGTCGCTAAAATCAAAATCAAATGCTGAAAATTAAAATTTTGGTCTTTATCGTGGAGATGACTGCTACATTGAAGACGCAACAGCCACGTATATATAATTGTTGCCTACATATTTGATAGCAGTAAGTCATCCTTATTTTTTTCAAAGCAGCACAAAGTCATACTTAGGAACCAAATCACGCATGCATTAATGTTTTATTCTGTTGTAATCGTACATATCTATTCACAGATCGGCCTTTTTTCTATTCAACAAATTAGCTTTCTACCTAATTACTTGCAGAAAAATATATGATGACCTAATTGATGCAAATTAGCGGATTCTGGAACATTATCTAGTGAATCTAAATATATAACGATCAGGTGCATATATATATATTATATATATATAATATCAGATAATCGAATAAAATACCATGCTTATGCAGCAAAAGCTATGCATAAATCCTTGTCATGTAACATAAAAATAACGTCCTGGCATTTTGATCATTTACATTGGAAAATAATGAAAGGTAATCCTATGGGATGCTTGTAAAACTGGTTTTCCAAGACGTAATGGATTGAGTTTGACACGTGAGGTTGCGATCCAATGTGGCTTATTGTTGAAGATAAAAATTTTGCTTACGTGTAATTGGTGTTATCTGGACTGATTTTACGTGCAGAAAAGTGGTTTTGACTGATCGGGGGCTTCCCTGACTTTTTGCCACATCCGAGCACGACAGAATTTTTTTTTTTGCCTCATCTAGGCTTTCTAGAGGGATTGTCCCATGGTGGTGTTTCCAACTAAGCAGGGGTCTTTAGCCATTTAACCTACTCTTGTTAATAAAGTAGGAACTAAAAATCATTCTGAAGAAAAGTAGGAATTTTAACTAATTTATATACAACAAAATAAAAAAATAAATCAAATTATTGTAGTTCGTCTCCTCATTTAGTTAAAATTAGAATATAATTATTTCAATGACATTAAACAATTATATGATATCTTATTATTTAATGAGAATTATCTATTAAATTAGAGTCTATCTTTAAAATTGTCAGCCCATAGTTAATTTTAATTTATTTTTCACCTATAATAGGCCTTGCGTACTCCCTTGAAGGGATTTCGTTTCTGTTTAATTTACGTCATGTTCTGAGGTTTCAAAGAAAACCTGCTAATAATGAACAATATTTAATTAAAAGTCCAAACACTCACAAATCATATCAAAGCAACAATATAAAGAAAATAATCCAACGCAAGGTTTATAATGATGCCACGCCTAATACTTTAATATATATAGTCTCATCATATGTTAGAACATCAACGATGAAATGTACGTGTACATCATAACATCCTAGAGCATATCCATAAATTGCATCCAATACGAAATCACTTTTACCAATCGAGTCTTCGTCAAACTCCTCGTTGGAGGGTATATATAGACAACATTTGACTGGTCGTTGCAGCTACGCATTCGTTGTATTTTCGCAAGTGACGAGCCTCTCGCTGTGCATATTTTGCCTTGCGACGGCTTGTTCCTCAACCATTTCTCTTCTTACAATAACAAGATCAATACAACATCTCATAATGGGCAAATAGCTTTTTATTTAGACGCTAGCTATCTTTGTTTTGTTCTTACCATTCACATCCTACCTCCTTATATACAAAATTAAATACCAAAAGCATCCTGACCATATGACTCTCTTCTACATCATTTTCATTAAAAAATAGTCCGGATGGCTTGTAGTGCTAACTATGAACTTACAGTATTACAAAGCTGGAATCTGATGTCTATATTTTTAATCTTAATATAAAATCATTATCTCGGTGGCAAGACTGTCAGTCAAGCTGCGATGTACTAATTTGGGACATCGAAGCCGTCGTCTCCCAGCATCAGAAGACACCAGAAAAAACATCATAGTCCATACAATTCAGTTCTTTCACCTGCTCACATAGTCTATGAGCCTACCAATTTGCATAGTTGCGCGTGTATTCATTGTTTCGGATAGGTTATGAGGTGAAGTTTTGAGGAAAGGGAAATAAAATTGTGTACGTTTGTGGCTTATATATATATATATATATGATCATGATTTTTTCGAATTGCATTGTAAGTTATTTCATAAGTGTGACTTGGTGAAGGATATTTGTGCTTTGTATATTTTGTGTCTAGAAGGAAAGAATATATATGGGTTTATTGAAATCCTTGATTTACTTACATGATATATATATATGCTAGGCAAAATGTCATAATATATATACAAGGTCAATATTAACTATAGACTCCAATTTTGTGAATAACTATCATTGAATAATGCGATGGACTATAGTATCTATAGTATCTGATATCCTAGAGATCATATATAGACGACTTCAGTTGTAAAGATATACTTTAAATAAGTAAAGAGATAAACAATCATAATTTGATTGATTTTTTTAATATTTTGATTAGTTAAATCTTCTACTTATCATTATGGGCTTACTTTTAATTCTTTGTATTTATTGATAAGAATAAATATCCATCTCAGTCGTAAAAGGAATCCCTCCATCATGGTTGGTAAGTAGATGGTCCAAGTTGTGAGGATAAAGGTCCAAGTTTGGGATAAAGATGTTGAATGCATTGGAAACTAAAACACTATGGATATGTTGATGGAAAGTCAAGTATGGGAAGTTGGAGATTCCAACTTGGCGTATTAGAGAGTTCATACAGTTTGCCTATAAATACATATTTATACACTGTGGTTTAGGATCTAAATCAACAAGTTAGAGAGTTGACTTCCGCTGAACCTTAAAGAAGTTTTGGAAGAAGTTTACCATTATTAATGTGGAGTTTTGTTAATTGGGTTCAATTGAATTGTCAATTATTTTTCAAATTGATCTCTTGTTGATATCTTCTAGAAGCTATCCATATATGTCTCAACATTGTTTGTTTTTTATGACATAGTTGATTTGTATCCATGTGAGAGTTTTTGTTCGCTGTGTAATTATTCTTTGATTGTATCTTGATAATCATGTTTTTCTTTCTTCATTTTGAAAAACATTTTCATGTTAAATTTGTGTCTTATTGTGTAACTTTTACTTTAACATTTTGTTATAATTATATTGTTACACTAACGGATAAAATTGAAATTAGGTATAAATATTCCGGACAAGGGACTTACAAATTACTCTCACAATCTTTGTATTCTATTGTAATGTTTGTGATGCATAGTGAGCCCAAACCTTTATATCTTTGCCCCATTTCAGCGGCGGCTGCAACAAGTACCGATGTCCTACATGTAAGATGCTTTAAGTGACAAATTTTGCAACTCCATAGAGAATGTAAACAGAGACACGCAGTTTAAAGCGTGCCTCGAAAAAGATATAATTATCCAAGTTAGTGTTTCTCGAGCGTTGGTTATGTTAGATCTGACCATCCAAAATTAAGTTTTTATATACTTCTCGTCAAAATGAGCGTTTTTACCATATAATTTCCCTATATATATCAAACCTTATTAACCAAAAAACAAAAAAGAAAATGAAGATAGGAAAAGCAACCTTGGGTTGTTTTTTGGCATGAGAGATTGGCTTATATTTGATGTTTCACTATTTCATTCAGATGATAAATTAAAGACTAGCTACTACTACTAGCTTGTTTGCAACTTTGCACATGCTTTTCATCAAGCTCTATGCGTTCTTACTAATTTTGCTTATATCTCTGGTCGCTTGGAACATGGTAAGATTAAAATTATGTGGAGGCAGCTAAAATTGTAACTAAGTCGGCTCATTGGAGTTAAGTAGTGTTGTAGGACATCTATTAGTATTTATTATTTAGGAGTTTTATATATTTTTTCTTATTTTAAAGATTTATATGAAATTTTTGTTTTTTTTATTTTACTGTAGTTTTTTTAGTTGCTTATAAATATGAGGTTAATTTCATTGTGCGTAGATATTTTTGATGGAATATTAAATTTAGTTGTGTGCCTCTTTTTCCAGTTTTTTCTTTCTACTTTCCTCACGTATTCATTTCTTCCATTTCGATTTGATTTTTATCCCTTTGAAATTTCCTCTTTTGCAAGTTTGAGGGTTCTTCTAATTTCTGAATTGCTACTTATCCCCATTTTTGCTTGGGTAAAGAAACAGAGTCAATGCCAAATTGATTCATTATATAAATGTAAGGCTAATCTTAAATAAACATCTATATTTTCGCTTGTAAGTCTTTGAATTGAGAAATGCATAACCTATAATATTTCTTTTAAGAAAAATAATCTTGTTGAAGGTCTTAATGTAAATTTTACCTGTAAGCCCAATGAGCAAATAGAGAATCATGGCCCATTTGTTTTTAAATTAACAAAATAATCGTAAGGACATTTAATGAATGAGTGATTTGCTTAAAGTTAATTAAGCCTTATATTGGCAGGATGGTCTTACAAGAGATTATCACTCATCTTTTAAATCTTGATTTAACTTAAATTTCAAGGAAGTAAATGATCTTATAATAATTTTGTCACTTTGAAAATTAAATAATTCCGACCATGAACTATTGTTAAAAAGAATACTTATAATATTTGGCTCGATTAACAATGGATCAAGTCAACTCAAGTTAAAATATGTTTGGCGTTAAATGAGTATAAACAATGTTAATTATCTTGCCACTTCTTCGAGAGTGGGCATACTCATAGGTAAGGCTGCTAAACGAGCAAGTAAGCTGAGCTCAATTTATGCTCGAACTCGACTCAAATAGTTCGAAGTTCATTCGAACTCGGCTCGAAATCGAACGAGTTTTCAACACATATGCTCGAAATCGACTCGAATATTTTTTATAGTGTTCGAGTTCGAATACACTTAAACTGTTTAATTTTAATGAGCTCAAAATCAGCTCGTTCGTGAGCTCGAAACCAGCTCGATTATAAAGTCAACATGGATTGATCCCACGACCTCCAAGTTTTGGAAATGAAGACCTCTCATCTATCTCACTACTTTGTCATTATATTGTATATAAATAAATGTAACTAGTTATAATTAAACTTATTAGTATATATATATAAAAACTATTTTAGTTGGGGGCAAATAATTTTTCTGTCTTCAATTTTAATCTAGATCGTTCAATTACAACGACGACCCAAATTTGATTAAAAAAAGAAAGCACCTTACCACCACCATCATTTAGTATGTAATTAATAATAACATTTATTTATAATTTTAAATATATTTTGAGTAAACAATTAATATTATTTATATTATTATATTATTTTATCGAGTCATGTTTGAGTCAATTTCGAGTTGAGTTCGAGTTATAACCAAGTCGAATCAGGTTGAATATTGGCTTGTTCAAATTCGACTCGTAGGATTCGAGTTCGAGTCGGGGTCGAGCTCGAATATTTAAATATTGAATTTCGAGTCAAGTCGAGCCGAACCGAGCCGAATGCCAAATGCTCACGAATTGGTTCGCTCAATTAACAGCCCTATTCATGAGCTAAGTTTTGTTTTTTGTTTTTGTCAAGAACTAGTGGGCTAAGCTTGCATCAAGATCATGAAATCATGAAATATATAGTTTGCTTGTTCATTAGTGAAAACTTGGCAGGCAGATCTTGTCAGTTCAATGCATCCGATCTACCAATAAGCGAAAAGAGAGCATGAAGCAGCCAAAGTAATGGCGATGCGCACTTAGAGCAGAAAAAAGGTCTCCATTGAAGGTTGATAATGTATCCACTACAGTACAGGAAAACACTGAGTGGGACTTCACTTTACTGATTTAAATACGTAAGCGCTAAGATGTGCTATTGCGGTTCAACATGTCCCCCACTAATCCCAAAGCCCTGCCCATATATAGTCCCCTCAGGAGACATGATAAAAGCGTATACGTTGAGTATTGTTTGCAGCTTGTTCGATCTCGAGCACTATAATGGTGGGTTCTATGGCCTCTGCAGCACGCACTTGGTAAGTCACTTTATATGCGGTTATATACTGCCCCACGAAAATTTTCAGCTCTAGGCCACTCCTTGGGTCCTTCTACTTTCATTTGATGGGCAGCCATGAATATGAATAAGAGGCAATTATGCTGGCCTTTGGCGCTTTTCAAGGGCCTCCTAACAAACAAGTAGGACAAAGAAAATAAAAGGAAGTTTTTTAAAAATTTTCTTCGAAATATGTACTGGTTTTGTTGGATCGTATTAGCGTCAACAAACTCATCGATCGAGAAATCATCTTGTGATATCAAAAGAAAAAAGAAAACCTTACTAATGAGCTTACAAAGCAATTAAGTAACAGGAATGACTGGACGAGTTCATATCAAAACATCCAACGTCGACAGACATTTCTAGCCAAGTAGCTTCCTCGTCAGCTTGGTATTTCTCAAATCTAATCAACAATTCTATCTGATCAGATGGAAATTAAGAATGTCAAGAATATTGTGTCTAATTTTGGGCTCAATCAGATGTAATATATATAATTGAAATCCCATCCATACAATGACTGGGAAAAGTTTCTTGTAAAGTTGGTAGGGACCTTAAATCGATACTGATAAACGTTTATAGTCCTCATTTGAGCTCTAGAAGGGACAACACCATAAAGATTCTGACATGCTGGACTGCTTACGGCATCATGCCAGGTTATAGGCGAGAATGTATATAGGTCAATGCATGATTCATTTGTATGGAGCTCCACTTTCCTAAATTTTTCGTCGATGAGGCATGTCTTTCTCACTGCTGATCAAATTATTAGCTCAAAATTGACTTTGAAGAACAAATATATAGCTGGCTCAAAATGGCGTTTTTTCCGTTTCCCATTTATAATCGTATAATTTGGAGAAGAATCGCGAAGGTTAGTGGAAGCTTCTGTAGAGAGTGATCCGTGTCGTACTCTTAGATAAGAACTGTGGCATTTTTTATCTTCTTGGAAGCTTTTAATGTGGGTAATGCTCATCTTTCACTCCTATGATCCGTTCATCTTCGCTAGATTCCCTGATGATTCATTACACCCGTGCCACAAGATTCCTCTCTACTTGCTGGAGGGAGTTCTTTACTTTTTTTCTTTTGAAGGGAGCTTCTTTACTGAGTGTGAAATTAACAACCAGCTAGTTGCTCTTTTTATTGACGAATTGAAAGACATATCTTATCAATTTTCCAGTGGTATTCAAGCTGAGATTAGTGGGAACCTTGGGACAAAGCACTTAAAATATGTAAGCAAATCGGAGCCACAAACCTCGGCGCACTGATTTGTCTTACCCTTTTTATAGTGCCATGCGCAAAGGGGGCCAATCATTGATCCAATGCTACCTGTTCTTATTTGCAAATGACGATGGGTACCCGGGCATGTCCCCAATCCACAAATAATACATGAATTGTTTAACTCATGCCATAAAAATTATTTTTGCGGGCCTAACGTTTAGAGCATCGATCGACTTTAGATATCAGCAATCACTTCTATCGTATCAAGCAGCACGACAAGCTGGTTAAGGAAAAGCCAAATCAGTTATGAAAAGGTGGGATATCAAACACGAATTGGTACAGTGTAGCCGCGGAAAAAGAGAAAAATTAAAATACTAAATTCGGTATATATGTGATATCAATGTGTTTCACAATCTTTTTAACTTATTATTAGGGGGAGCATAATTAAGTGAATCGAGAACTGAACCGAATTGAACTAAACCTGGATAAATAATTTGGTTCAATTCCGAAATAGTTCGGTTTGGTTTTCGGTTGGCTGATAGAGAAATTGAATTCTATATTAATATTTCGTTTCGGAACCAAATCAAACCGAATCAATCGAAATAAGCGATTTTTTTAAAAAGCTATTAAATATTTCTTTGACATCAATTATCATAGTATTATAATACTTTTATGATGAATTTTAATTGTTTAATATGATATATATATATATATAATTACTTTTTAAATGATTATGTCCACTAAGATAATAATATAATTTCAATTAAATAAATAAAAAAATTTATTTTATATAACTTATTATTTAATTTAATTATTCTGTTACCAAACCGGCAAAACCAAAATATTGGGTTCGGTTAGGTTTTTAGGTTAATTCAATTCGATTTTGGTTACAAAATCCATCCCCCAAACGTTATTCGGTTCGGTTGGTTCCAAACGAACCAAATTCTCACCCCTACTTATTATATTGTTATCTATTATTTTTTATTAATTAATTTGTGTTTAATAAAGGTGTTTTAGTCATACTGAATAACTTAATACATGACCTAAATTTTATTGTAATTTTAACATATTTGCGTACTAATCTTCTACATGAGTTCGATGCCCTCTTGTTACTAAAATAATGACAAATATAAACCGTTAGATTAAAAATTAATAACAAGGACAGAGGTTGAGAAAGTTTGTACAGGAGGGGGGATAATTTTTACAAACCGTTAGATTAAAAATTAATAACAAGGACAGAGTTGAGAAAGTTTGTATAGGAGGGGAGATAATATTTACAAATGTCCATAAGCCAATGTGGCGTAAATGGGTTCACGTGTAAAGTTTGATATGGCTTACATGTGTGTAAACATTCAAGGAAGCTAATGTGGTCCAAATGTAGAATTTGCGTCTAAAAATAGAACGGCTTATGCGAGTAGTGCACGTGAAGTGAAAAATTACAGCCAAACAATTTAGTAAAGAATATAAAAAAAATTATAAATCTCATAAATTTGAGATATTGGAATTCACGCTTAATAAAATATCTAAAAAAACATGCATATGATCCTCTTAGTTTTCTTCCATTACCTTGAAATAATTTTGGAATCAATCTAATATTTTTCATGACGTAGAATATGTTCTTGTTAATCCTCCCAAAATATATAAAATCTAAATTGTGTACTTTTTTAAAAGAAAAGATTACATTAAGTCAGTTAGATGTATCACAACTAATATGTAATTTCAATATTAACCAAATAATTAGTCAAATATCTAAAATATAAGAAGTATTTCAAATCATAAAAAAATCATATTTTAGCTCATATATACTAAAATAAATTTTACTATTTAAAAATAATATTTTTAAGGCAGAAAGTAGCTTAAGACTCTGATCACAGCACCTCTCATCACAACCGTTCACTCTTAACTATCCATGATTATATTGAGTATATGAAATCCCAAATGGTTAGTTATATATCTTATATCTATTGGAGCAAAATCTAATATATTAATAGGAATATATTATGACCTTAACTTCAATTTAATGCTTTTAAATAAATAACCACATTTATAAATTTGTACTTGAGCCAAATCATTACATTGATAATATAGATTAAAGCCCTTCTAAAGGTGGGTTCTAATCTTTATCATGCATCTATGAATTACCATTCATCGCTAAGACGTAATTACTTCAGAGTGACTTTGATGAAGGGCACTAAGTACCTTCCTTCATACTTTAGAGAGTTTTCATTAAAAAATTAAAGTTCATGTTCCCTAAATGTTGGTATTTTCCAGCCTCCTTGGTCCCAAGTCAAGAAAAAAACCCCAATAAGGCGTTGTGGCATTGGGTCACACAAACCAACCTGATTTTGGCTAGTTTATGTGTTAACCAATTTAGACATGTTTTGTGGCAACTTATGTTTAATTTAAGAGTTTTTTATGTAGAGAGAGAGAGCATATGGTATGTGTGGAAGCTTAAATTATGTGAGAGATAAAAAGAGGAGAAAGAGGTAAAGGGCCAATTTGGTATTGAGTGGAAGATTGGAGTCTCGATTTTAGTTTGGATCATCGACTCATTGTTTCGTCACCATCATTCACCAACTTCGATGGTTTCCTTACTCTTGTATTAATTATCCAATTCATTGGTAATTGATTTTATTTGTATTTGGGAGTTTGTTCTCTAAGAATTCTATGATTATCATTGTTGACTAATCATAGTGAATTTAGGTCTATTGCCACTGTGGTTTTTCTCACCAATTTTAAGGTTTTCCACGTAAAATTTGGTGTCTATCTTATTTTATGATTTTGTGTTTTTCATGATCTCATTAGTTTGTTTGTTATTCTATATTTGTGGTCACTGAATCTGGGATTTTATTTGTGGTAAATCCCAACAAGTGATATTAGAGTTTGGTTGTTTGGTTGAACTCAATTATAGTCACTTTTCTGTTTTTATTTGTCTAGTATTTGATGAAATGTCAAAGAGCAAAAAGTTTGAAATTTTCAAATTTAATGAGAAAGACTTTGCTATATGTAAGATGAAGATTCATATCATATTAGTAAAAGATAGATGTGCAATTGCCTTGAAAGTGAGGTAAGCTAAGCCATAAGGGATGACAGATGTTCAGTTTGCATAGAATGATGAGATTGCTCAGGCTGATATTCTCCTATCCTTGGAGGATAAGATTTTTTCTAATGCGAAAACAATAGATACTACTGCCAAAGAACTATGGGATAGTTTGAATAGAGTATATGAGAATAAATCTTTAATTAATAAGATTTATCTAAAGCGGCAATTATACAATCTGAAGATGAAAGATAAGGTATCGATATATGATCACTTTAATGAGTTCAACTCCTTGTTGATGGGTGTCGGTGTGAAGATAAAAGAATAAGAACAAGGTACTTTGCTTCTTTGTTTAATGTCAGTTTCATGGGATAATATAATCACGAGATTGAGACTTGTTACAAAGTTAATAATGGGCGTGATGGTAGCATCACTTATATCAGAGGAGTTGAAGAGAAAATTCTTAGAGTCATCAAATCCGATTTTAAGTTCTCAAACATTGGTAACGGAAGAAAGAATAGGTAAATCACGGGGTAAGACTATAACCAGAAAAGATTAGAGTAGAGGTTGGCCCAAGTTAAGAAGGGACTTGACGTATTATTATTGTGACAAACCAAGTCACATGAGGAAAGATTGTTACAAACTCAAGAAGGATAAAGGAAAACATAACAATGATAGAGAAAGTTATAATGCAAATGTAGCATAAGATGAGTTGATAATTATGTCTAATTATGGGAAAGCGTGTTTGACAATGGAATACAATTTCAGTTGGGTAATTGATTTGGGGGCATCGTTTCATGCAACTCCAAGCCAAGATTTCTTCACAACCTATGAGGCTGCAGACTTAGGTGTAATGAAGACGGGAAAAAGTAGAACTTAAAAAATTGTGAGGCAAGGTGATGTGCATTTGGTAACAAATACATGTTACAAGTTAATATTAAAAATTGTAAGGCATATCTCAGCCTTAAAAGTGAGTTTGTTGTCTATGGGAGTGATTGATGATAGTGGATTTATTTCACATTTTTCATAAGGTGTTTGTAACCTTGTAAAAGGTTTGTTGGTAATTGTCAAAGGGAAGAAGTGTTGTTTTTGTATAAGAGTGAGGTGAAGCTAATCCAATGGGAGGTAAATGCACTCTCATCTAATGATGTGGCACCGTTGATTCGGCCACATGAGTGAGAAGGGACTAAGGGAGTTAAAGAAAAAGAACTTACTTTTCAACCTCAAGGGCACTTCAATCAATCCTTGCGACCATTTTTGGTGGGCAAACAACATCGAACTTCATTTGCAAGCATAATTACAAGGAAATTCGGAGTTCTTGAGTTGATGCATACGGATATATGCGCGTATATGGAAGTAAAATTATTTAGTGGTTCTTTTTATTTTTTCAACTTCATTAATGATGCTTCTAAGAAGTTGTGGGTTTATACTGTGAAAAATAAGAGTGATATCTTTGATATTTTAAAGATTTTTCATATTATAGTTCAAAGAGAAACCGGGAAGTCTTTGAAATGTCTTAGAAGAAATAATGGTGGAAAATATTGTTCTAATGAATTTGTTGAGTATTGTAGTAAGTATGAGATTAAACACGATAAGATTGTTCCTCATAGTCCACAATACAACAGAGTGGCCGAGAGGATGAATAGGACAATCAATGAGAGGGTTAGAAGCATGTTGTCTTTGACAAAGTTGTCTATGAGTTTTTGGGTGGAAGCCTTGAGTACGGCTTATTACTTGGTAAATAGATCTCTCTCATATATTTTGAAAGGTGATGCACCACAATATATTTGGAGTGGTAGAAAAGTAAACTACTCTCATTTGAGAGTGTTTGGATACAAAGCTTTTGTGCACGTGCTCAAGGAATAAAGGACAAAGCTTGATTCAAGAACTATTAAGTGTATATACTTGGGCTATGGTGATGACAAATTAAGTTATAGAGTTTGTGATCCAAAGAAACAAAAACTCATTCGAGGTAGGGATGTAATGTTCAGAAAGATCAAACATTTGGGGGCTTTGAAAAGGAAGAAGTTCCTCAAGAATATATCTGTTGAAGCTTTGAAGAAAGAAATGAATTGCATACCTCAGTTAGAGAAGAAGAAGTAGAAAGAATTGGTCTATCACTTCCTCCACTTAATAATGATGAGAAAGATGTGGATGAGTTTTTTTATGTTGTTGCTAATGATTTTATTGATGATGATGAATAGGATGAAGAAGATACACATCAAGGCAAGTAAAGAAACCTTGAGAAAGTTGGTTCAGATCCTAATGTCATCAACAAAGTATCCAACATCGAAGTATCTTAAGTTTGTTGAAAGTAGTGAACCTGAAATTTTTAGTGAAGTTATAACTCATATGGACAAGTAGAAATAGTTGAAGACCATGTAGAAAGAGATAAATTCCCTACATGAGAATCATACATATGAGTTGTTGGTTCTTCCCAATGGGAGGAAAACATTAAAGAAAAAGTGGGTGTACGAGATTAAGTATGAAGAGAATAGTCCACAACAATGGTACAATGCAAGGTTGGTTGTAAAGGGTTTCACTCAAAAAAAATGTATTGACTTTGATGAGATCTTTCTTCTTGTTGTTAAGATGTCTTCTATTAGAACCGTTTTAGGTTTAGTTGCTATTTGAATTTGGAAATCAAGCAACTAGATATGAAGAGATCTTTTTGCATGATGATCTTGATGAAACTATCTACATGAAGTAATCAGAAATTTGAAGTCAAGGGTAAGGAGAAGCTCATGTACAAGCTAAAGAAGAGCTTGTATGGATTAAAACAAGCTTTAAGATAGTGATAAAACAAGTTTGATTCCTTCAAAGGTACAAGAAGTCTGTCTCGGATTGTTGTATCTTCATCAAATGGTTTGGTGAGAATGACTTCATAACTTTATTGTTTTATGTTGATAATATGTTAATTGTTGAGCAGGACCGTGCTAGAATTACAAGTTTGAAGAATAATTTGGCTAAGTACTTTGCAATGAAAGATTTAGGACATGCGAAACAAATTTTGGGCATGTCCTTTCGCCGTAACAAGAGGAGCTAGAAAGCTTTGGGTGTACAAAAAAGTACATTGAGAAGTTACTTGAGTGGTCCAATATGAAGGGTTCAAATCCGGTGGGTGTTCTAGTTGGATGTCATTTCAAATTGAGAAAGAATAACATAAGTGAGTAGGAGAAGGAAGAAATGGAAAAGGTTCCTTATGCTTCAGCGGTTGGTAGTTTCATGCATGCTATGGTCTACACTAGACTGGATATAACATTTGTAGTTTGTGAGGTGACAAGGCATCTTATAAATCCAGGTAAAGAGAATTGGTAGGTTGTGAAGTGGATTTTGAGGTTCCTAAGAGGTACATCCAAAGCATGTTTACACTATAAGAGTGACAAACTGTTATTAGTTATCTACACAAGTGCAGATATGGCTAGTGTCTTATTAAGTAGGAGGTCAACTTTCTTCTGTTGGTGGGGCTGTGTTATGGCAATCAAGGTTGCATAAGTGTGTTGCTTTGTCTACTACAAATGCCGAATTTATTTTTACAACTGACGACTTGTAAGGAGATGCTATAGGTCAAGATGTTCTTGAATGAGCTTAGCTATAAGCAAGATAGATATGTGGTCTATAATAATAATCAAAGTGCAATATATTTGAATAAGAATAGTACTTTTCATTCAAGGAATAAGCATATTGATGTGAGATATCATAAGTGAAAGATGTGCTAAAAAGCAAATCATTTGAGTTGGCCAAAATTCACACCGATCAAAATGTTTCATAAATGATGACAAAAGTTGTGACAAAGGAGAAGCATGGTTATTGTAGGAGTGGAGGGGGTATGATAGGAGCTTTCCATGCCGGTTAGGATAATTGCATCAAGAAGGGAAGGTTTGTCGGTGTTTTCCCTCCTTCATAGTCTTTAATCAAGAAAAAAAACCCACAAGGTGATATGGCATTGGGTTGTGCAAATAGACCTGGGTTTGGCTTGTTTATGCGTGTAACCCGTTAGACGTGTTTTCTGGCAATTTATATCTAACTTAAGGGGTTTTTTGTGGAGAGAGAACATATAGTATGTGTGGAGACCTAAATTATGTGAGAGATCAAATGGGAATAAATGGGTGAAGAGCTGATTTGGCATTGAGTGAAAGATCGGAGTCCTAGATTTCAATTTTTATCATTGACTCATCATTTCATCATCATTATTCATTGACTTTGAAGGTTTCCTTTCTTTTAAATTAATCATCTAATTCATTAGTGATTAGTTTGATCTGTATTTAGGAGCTTATTCCTGAAAGATTTTATGATTGTAATTGTTGAATAATCATAATATATTTGGGCCAGTTGTTATTATGATTTTTTCTACCAATGTAGGAGCTTTGCTTGTAAAATTTGGTGTTTCCTTTATTTTATAATTTTGTGTTTGTCATGATTTCGCTGGTTTGCTTGTTATTTTATCTTTATTGTCATTGATTCTGAAATTTTATTTATGGTAAATCCTAAGAATTAAGACATTAATTAGGGAAACTTAAGAATGAAGCCGTTCATGTAAGTTTTTAGAAACCTTTGACCCTGGCTTGGCGCATTTTCCCTAATTTTGACGAATTTACACTGTTTCAACTTTGATAAATATGGGCTCTTTCCCAATGAACGCTTTTAGGGTTTGTCTTGTAAATGACTAATTAAGGACCAAATATCTAACATTCAACAAATTGGCTTTCTTTTTTAAATTTGTTTTTTCACTGTACAAAAATATATCGACATGCCTTTTTTTAATTTGTGAATTACTAGCTAGGTGTTATTATTGTTGGTCTCGAGAGTTTACTTTGGTTAAGTATACCCTCTATTGGTAAGAGGTCTTAAATTCGATCTACCGCCTCATAACTGTTGGCCTAATTAGTACACTTCTAAGAGATCTTAGCTTCAACTCTTACTCATGGGCAGTCTCTCAACCTTTAAGCTAATATATAGAGCCTCTGATATATGTAAAGGCTATGTCCCTAATCCCAGGGGGCTGCTGTGATGACAGATGTTGTAATATTTAACCGAACACCTAAAATATTTTTGTTTGAAAGAAACCACAGCTTCCTACATGAATATATATATTGCCCTCTTGTGTGGTAACCCAGCCCAACCTTCCCCCTAACAACTTTGTCATCCTTTTACTCTCCTCCAACTCTTTCCTTCTCTGCTCTTCTTGCATGCATTCCAAATTGGAAGAGAGAAATGGTGAAGTTTTCCAAGGAGCTAGAGGCCCAACTTATCCCCGAGTGGAAAGATGCGTTTGTCAACTACTCGCATCTGAAGAAGAAGGTGAAGAAGATAAAGGTTAGAAGAAGCAACCGCTCGGAGGAACACCCTGATTTTGGTGTTTCCCTTTTCGACTCCTTCCGTTTCATCTCGCGCAAGATTTCTTCTGTGTTTAGGGATCAGAAGGTTCAGAAACGCGAGATTATTAAGGTGGATAGTACGTTAATATAACGTAACCGAATTTGTTATCTATAATGCTTATCCATGATGTATTGCATCTCATATACATTTGACGGGATTGAAGTAGTGTGGCTGTTGAGCCTGTTTTTACCGTATACATATATATCAGCAACATATTAACTAGTCAAATAATATGATAATTGAGTGGAGTAGCTTTCTGATGTAACCTTTGATATATGTTTGTTATATTTTTCATGAAACAACACAAATTTATAAGTACGTGGATCAACCTTTTCAGGTAAGGGGACAAGGAGAAGAGGATGAAGAAGCTCTCTATGAAACTGAGCTTGTGGAAGTAGCCTCTGATCAGGAAGACGAGGTACATTAATCTGCATATATTATATGTTCTTCCATCGTTAATTTTCTCTTGTCCATCTTCGCAACCTTACTAATTGATCAGGATTGTGCACACAGATACAAGACTTCTTTGAAAGATTAAATGGGGAGCTTGAAAAAGTGAACCAATTTTACAAGACGAAAGAGCGAGAATTTTTGGAGAGAGCAGATGTTCTGAAGAAGCAGCTTCAAACTCTGGTAGACCTCAAGCAAGTCCTTGATGATCAACGCAAGAAATCATACTCACTCAAATCTACTCGTCTCAGTACTCTTCCATCATTCAACTTCTCCTCTGTTGGAGGATCGGACCACCCTGGTAATAACACTGATTTGTCTCTTCCACTTCTCCTGGCTATACATGATCTCTTTCCTTTTCAAACGTCCCACATCCTGAACAGAGCAAAATGAAAGGTACAAAGAGCTATTTTATTGGTCTAGCTGGTTATAATGTAATGGACCAATGGTGCTTTAGACGTAAGCATGCACTTAGCACGGGGATACCCGCAAACATATATAAGCTATGCATGCACTGTACGAAATGTTTAATATTAATTAGACTACGCTTCATTTAATTTGTTTGAGCTAGAACATGGTGTGGATAGTAAATAACATTATAATTTAATGGTATACTTGTTAGCAGGGGACTAATAACTAGTCCACAGATTTGCTATAATAATACGTTAATATATCTGTAGCGGCAATGGAGGGCCAGGCAGTACCTGAGGGGGTACGGCGGCGGTAGCGCCAACGAAGGGGAGGACGAGGATCGATATACCGGCGACGACGCCAGGGCGAACGATCTCGGCAGTGGCGTCGACGCTGTGGAAGGACGTGGTGGGGAGTCCGAAGAAGGAGAACTGCAGGGGGGAGCATGTCAACCGTAAAAGGTTGCAGTGTGCGGAGAAGATGATAAGAGGGGCCTTTGTGGAACTCTACAAAGGCCTTGGCCTCATTAAGACGTACAGGTGAATTGAAAACATATATAAGCCTTTCGTTTCTTAGTTACAAATTTACTTTCTTGACTTAAAATTAATTAATTAATTCGAAAAGAATAATCCAGTAATATATATTGATCATTACTAATTTTCTAGTTATTAGTGCAAATAGGATACGCTTATTAGATCATTATTTACATTTTGTCTTGTATTTTCTTTCCAGGAAATCATGTATTCATAAAAAGTTTTTACTTGTTTCCTTGCCCAAAACAGCTCGTTGAACATGGTGGCCTTCACCAAAATTCTTAAGAAGTTTGACAAGGTGATGATTACTTTGCTATGAATCGGTACAGTGCCAGCTCTTGGTTATTTTTCATAGCAAACTCGTCATGTCTAACATGGTGGTATACATTAATCAGATATAATGCGTCTAATTCGTCATCATATATTACATTTGGGATTAATTTTGAAACTTTTTAGGATCGAAATTCCGAGTGAAATCTACATATGGTAGCGGTTAGAGACGTGTTAGCTGAGCAACATCAACTATATAATTTAAACGTGAAATCCGGAAAATATATTCAAGGATCAATCAAGCTGTTGAGTTTGAAAAGGCAGATTTTAATAGTTTGGCTGAACTAACAACATTCGAAATGTTGGAACAAGTGCAGGTAGCCAACCAACAAGCTTCGGGAACGTATTTGCAAGTTGTCAGAAGATCACATTTCATCAGCTCCGATAAGGTTCTCTACATCTGAACTTATTAAAAGAGATAGTCTATTCATTTGGTATCTCAATGTTTATACACTCCCAGATCGGAGGCGAACAATATATCTTTTATTTTAGCTAGCACTCGCTAGGGGAAGATTTATTGAGAGTTGTAGCTAGGTTATGAGTGTAAGATCATCCAGATAGTTAATTAGTCCGACAATATTTATCCTAACAAGATATTCCAATATATATATTAGTATGGATGTATATATAATCTTCAACTCCACTCAAACTAGAATAACCTGTATAAATTGATTTTATCATTTTTTATTTTATTTAATCACCTAGATATTTGTGGATGCGGTAATGCATCTTTTTGCTAAGATCATAAAGCCATCAATTGATTCCCATGGGCCATGATTATTTTAATTGAGACAGAATTGTAATCAATTGTATAGTGAAAAGTCATAATACACGATTGTGTTGGTGGGATCACTAATTGCGTTGGCGGGGCCAAATGCTTTAATCAGCAGGTGGTTAGACTCGCAGACGAAGTGGAGTCCGTCTTCACACAGCACTTCACCAACAATGACCGGAAAAGGGCCATGAAATTCTTGAGATCCCAACAAGGAAAGGAGTCTCACATGATCAGCTTTTTAGTGGGTATATTTTCAATTTCTATTCATATACAAAAGTCTTCCATACAACTAAATGCATATTTTGTTAGTATATATTTGCACGAGAAAAGAAATGCAAAACAAGAAAAATTACTAGCTCTTGTGTTCGTTTGTCTTCACGCAGTCGTAATCATAAAATGAACAAAAAAATATGAAAAAAAGTTAACATTATGAACAGCAACATCCATAAAAATACTAGCACTAATCAATAGAAGGAGACTTTCGGACGTGACATAGTTGCATGAAACAAGATAGATGATATCTGATGGTTTCTTCTTACGACTTGTCTTTTATCAGGTCTGTTCACAGGCTGCTTTGTGACATTGTTTAGTTTGTATGCTATATTGGCGCATATGGCTGGCATGTTTGTCTCCACGGCGGACAGTTATATTGACACCGTTTACCCAGTTTTCAGGTATTGAACTGCCCCTGTGGTCAATCACAATTCACCAAATCGTCACTCGCATACAACTCATACACGAGCAATATATTTGTTAGGGAAAATAAAGCGCTACAATATATTTGCTCTTAAAAGGTCATACTACTGCTAGAATCTTAAGCAAAAATTTTTTTGACTACAAATTAGTGCTAGTTCTTTAATTAATGCTCATAAGCGCCACAAGTAGAAATTAAGACTGTACATGCAACTAAGTTTACAGATTAACACCAACTTTGTATATGCATTGCCTTCTATACATGCAGCATGTTTACTTTGTTCAGTCTGCACATATTTCTGTATGGGTGCAACCTGTGTGCGTGGAGAAACACCCGAATCAACTATAAGTTCATCTTCGAGTTCAATCACAGCACAGCCCTGAGAAACAGGGATGCCTTTTTGATGTGCACTTCATTCATGACCATGGTAATTGCTGCTATGGTTGTCCACCTTCTCCTCACTTCCAGTGGCTTCTCCCCTACTTATGTGGATACTATCCCAGGAATTCTCATCCTGGTAATTACTCTTTATTACTGTTATAAATTAATTCATTAGCCACTTTCAATTCATTAAGTTAACTTGTAGTCATGAACTTGCAGCTATTTTTGGCCCTGCTGATTTGTCCCTTCAACATTTTCTACCGGTCTACTCGTTACTGCTTTTTAAGGGTCATACGCAACGTAGTAGCCTCACCATTCTACAAGGTAAGAGTCATTGATCTAATTCACCCACCCCTAATCTGCTCGGAATTAAAAGATTGGTACTTAGCTACATGTTACTGGCACATAACTGCAGGTTGTAATGGTGGATTTCTTCATGGCTGACCAGCTAACTAGCCAAGTAAGATTCCTCATTTCTTTACACCTCTCAATTTGACAATGCACATATGTATTCTGTTTAATGGGTCTTGTTATATGTTATGCCTAATGAGAAGGCCTTCAATGAATGTGAATTTTCAGATCCCACTGCTGAGGCATATGGAGTTCACAGCCTGCTCTTTTCTTGCAGGCTGCTTCAAAACCCACGAGCACGAAAGCTGCACATCCAGCAAGTTATACAAGGAGCTTGCATATGTTATTTCCTTCATACCATACTACTGCCGCGCCATGCAGGTAGCCCCTTTTGTTCACTTACAAAATCATGCAAGTTAGTCCCTATTATTAAGCCAGCACATTTAACAGCTTGTACTTAAGTCGTTTATATTTTTATTCAAGTGCGCAAGAAGATGGTTTGATGAAGGAGATATCAACCACATAGCCAACCTGGGGAAGTACGTCTCAGCTATGATGGCTGCCGGTGCCCGGCTAACGTACGCCATGAACCCAACATCCTTTTGGTTTAGCGTGGTCCTCGCCACATCCTCCATAGCAACCATCTACCAGCTTTACTGGGATTTTGTAAAGGATTGGGGGCTTCTCAACCGCAAATCCATAAATCCGTGGCTTAGAGATGACCTCGTTCTGAAGCAGAAGGGAATTTACTATTTCTCTATTGTAAGCCGGCTTCTATTTCTTACAACTGTTTATATTCTAGCCCGTAGTTTCTTATTCATATGTTGGCAAGAGTTCCAAAAATATAAATTCACAAATATATTTGGCAGGCTCTGAATTTACTCTTAAGACTTGCTTGGGTAGAAGCAGTCATTCACATTAACCTTGCAGAGATGGACTCCAAGCTTCTTGATTTTTCTTGGCATCTCTTGAAATAATCCGTCGCGGGCATTGGAACTTCTACAGGTGATTGCATAACTGCTTAGGCAAGTTATAGTTAATTTCAGCTCACAAAAAATAAAATGATGCCAAGTTAATTAAAAATGCAATATCATTGTCTGACTGTGCAATCTGGATACTACAGACTAGAGAACGAACATTTGAACAACGTGGGCAAGTTCAGAGCAGTGAAAGCAGTTCCCCTGCCTTTCCGCGAGTTGGATGCAGATGACTAATAGTCTTACACTGTCTATTTGATTTTTTTTTACTTGGTGGCGGGGGACGGGGGTTGGGCGGGTGGAGTACAATGCGAGGTTTGGAAATGATGTTGAAAGGCGTAGATATTTTCGCCACCTGATCAGTTCTAAGATTGCTGGACAAGCAAGGCCAACTATGTTGACTATTGTTAATAATATAATTAATTGGAAATCATTTCAGCCCAGAAATAAACTAAGTACTTTTTTTTAGAAAAAATGAGTTCATATTTTTTAGTTTAAATTGTAAAGTACGAGGAAGTTTTATGCTGAAAAGAATGATTTATTATATTTTGTTTTCATGGCAATAATTAAACTGAATTCTTACGAACAGGAATTAAAATCATAGTTTTAAAACTCTTTTTTATTTTAAAATTCCACGAAACAACTCTACTTTGTAGCTAACGAGTCAAATTCCATAAATAACTCAATACTTTCCGAATCAAATCATAAAAATTATTAAAACATATTATCTTTCTTTTAGATTAGCTAAATTAATATATTTAAGAAATGTAAATCACATATTTATCAATTTCTCATATCAAAAGAGCAATATATATTAATCTCGTATAACTATTTATTTACATAATTAAAAATCTAAAATAAATAATTCCGAGTATGCTTAAAGTTGACTTCATTCCATAACATACTAAGTCAAATCCAAATTTTGAATTTTAAACTATAATTAAAATAACCTCCTTCCAAAAAAATTTTTTAAGGAAAATAAGCAGAAGCTACAAAACCTTAATTATAAAGTTTTTTTATGATAAAAGGTTAACAAATTTCTATCTACTATATCTATCTAATAACAAGGTATTTTGCACCAAGTGGATATTACGCTAAGTAGATAGTTTAATATAGCGCCATATGTTCCCATAAAATAGGAACGTCTATATATTACAGGAAAACTAAGTGTTCTAATAAAATAGGAAAATATGTATAGTATACAAAGACTAGGAAAATTAGGTGTTCTAATAAAATAAGAAAGCCTAATATTATAGAAAAATGAGAAAAAATAAAATTAAGAAAATTAGGTGTTCTAATAAAATGTGAAAGTCTAATATTATAGGAGAATTAGAAAAATTAAAACTACTAAAATTAGGAAAATTAAAATTTAAGAATTAAGATTTAAGAATTAAAAATTAAAAATTAAGAATAATTTTAATAAAGAGTTTTTTCCCCTTTAAATAGGTATATCTAATGACAGGCTTTTCTAGGCCAAGTTGATAGTTTAATATAACTATAACCATATTGTCATGTGTCTTGATTTAATAGGAAAGCTTATATATCATCATAATCATTAACAATATAACGATTATCATATCGTATTTATAGCCAGTATAGGGTATATTTATTTTAATTGGTCGAACTGGGGCCAACCACATTTTAAAATTATAAGTAAAATATGTTATTAAATAATAAAAATACACTTCTTCAAGAATATTTTATTAAATACCGGTTAAAATAATTCTATATATTTTCATATAATAATATAAAAATATAGGAAAACTAGGATTTAATATATTGTCATGTGTTTTCAAATAATAAGAAAGACTATATATTGTCATAAAATTCGAAACAGTTAGATTAATTATAGTTTTGATTAAGATTAATTTTAGAAGATAACACCTATATTTACTCTCAACATGCTTCCAAGTATTTCACGACTTTGCAATCATAAGTGTCAAATATAGCTATTACCAATTAATAAAATATTACACCAATTGAATAGTTTAATATAATCTCGTATAATAAAAAAACATGCATAATATAGGAAAATTCAGATTTAATATATTTCATATGTTTTCATACATAATATAAAACGCTATAGAACTAATAAAACTAAGAAAAGAGCATATATATATATATATATATATATATATATATGTATGAGAGAGAGAGAGAGAGAGAGAGAATGCTAGCATGCACGGCAAATTTTCTGCAGTGCAACTATTGTGGGCCGTTGGATTTCGATCTAGCGGTTCACAATTCCCCCTCACGAAGGCCCGCTAGCCTGCCCGTCCACTCGCTTGCCTGCCTGCCCGCCCAAAAGCTACCGACCCCCTACCTGCACTCCCAGCCACGACCACCACCACCCCATCGTAGCCCCTCTGCCCGCCCCTAGCCGCTGTCCCATACCACAATGACCACCACCCCTCCCCGCCGCGGCCCCCTACCTGTCCCTAGCCGCCGCCCCCTGTCATGATGACCACCACCCCTTCACTGCGGCCCCCCTACCACAACCACCACCACCCCCCTCCGCGGCATGGCATTGGTTGTCGTGGCTTGGGGCGGCGGCTGGGGACGGGTGGAGGGGCCGTAGCGGGGTGGTGGTGGTCGTGACAGGGTGGTGCAGGGGGTGGGGTTCGGTCGCTCATAGGCGGGTAGGCGAGCGGGCCTCTGCAAGGGGGAATTGTGGGCCACTGGATCGAAATCCAACGGCCCACAATAGCTGACCTATATGCATTGCAAAAAACTTGCAGCACATGCTAGCACGACTATATAAATATAAATATATATATATATATATATATATATATATATATATATATATATATATATATACATACACTATTGACACTTCTACACACTTCACAACTTTAGTGTGGGAAAAATTTTCAATAACATAAACATCAACAATTAACAAGGTATCTCAAACTCATGTCTCTATGTTTACAACATTACCTTTAAGATTGAATTTTAGTATTCTTAAATGTTTTTTTATATATTTTGATATATAGAACTTATAAGACGTTCCCTTGATGTTGGTTTGAAAATACAGGGATTGGAGAAGGAGACTTATTCAGAGAAGGTGTTTTAAATAAATATTGTGAAGTAGAAGTAAAATAACAAATCTGAAAAAATCAAGTTTCATGATTTTTTTAAAAAAACCTCATAAAATGAAGATGGAGAGTGGGCAGCTTTTTATTTTTCTGTTGTGTTCTAAATCAACAGAGGTTGCCAGATTGTGAACTAGAATCTTTCCATTAAAATTGGAAAATAAAGAATTGAATTGGCAAAAAAGATCTCAGCTATGATTAGATCTAAAAAAGCTCCCATTAGAGGTTTAAAAAAGCTGAATTAAAATAAGATAGATAATTTAATAAATATTATAACTAATAATTTAACTTTATAAATCACCTCAAATGAATATGAGTCCCCCCAAACGTGTGGGTATCAACGTAGTTATTATAATAAAGGGAGGGGGTAAAGTTTTGAACGTGATTTAACCTCCTGGACGCGTCCGGAATCAGCTGGGCCGACGAGTCCCGCTGGCTCGGATATGGGACAAGATGAGCCGCCGTGGTCGAAGTCAACTGCCAGTCTGCCAGGTTACTGAAACCGCCCTTGCGGACCAATTTTCTTACTTTATCTTGGTTTTGAATTTAGGGTTGATTTAGTTAGATTTTGGCCCAAGAAAACGTGGACGACAATATTCTCATTAATAAAATATAGTTTCTTTACTGGATTATATGCAAAATTTTATACCACCCATTCATAACAATAAAAGTTCTTGAACCTTTTTTCCGAGCTATTAATTTTACCCAATATTAATCCAAATTCAAACAACTTATAATGATTAATGAGGTTGAACCTACTTTAAAACTTGACACCGATTATGTAAAAGAATCATTAGAAATTAAATTATAAAGTTTTAGTAGTTGATACGTTAACTTTTTTATTGGTTTTTTGTAAACATTTATTACCTAGTATTTTTTTCAAGATAATATTTATTAACTATTTAGTGTGGAAATTGGAGAGATTTGCCTAAATTAATATTTTGTGTATTTTTCCTCTTGAAAGGAATAAAATTGCTTATTAAGGTAATCTATATATATATATATATATATATATATATATATATATATATATATGTGTGTGTGTGTGTGTGTGTGTGTATGGTAAAGTTTTCCTCCTGGGATAGAAAATATTTTTTGCATCAAAGCTTAATTTGGGACGTCCGATTACATGGACAACCCAAATTTATTATTTAAAAAAATTAACCCTTTCGACCCCGATGGCTGGCTGCCCAAAATCAAAGATTGGGATAAAAAAAATTCCCCTTACGTTCAAATCGCATTTTTTTATATATATAAGTATGTGTGTGTGTGTTATATATATATATATATATATAGAGAGAGAGAGAGAGAGAGAGAGAGAGAAAGGGTGGTTGTGATGCAGCACATCCACCTTAGTTGTGCTTCACTTTTGTCCCAGCTGTTGGATCACGATCCAACGGCTGGAAAATAAACTCCACAACACCCCACCCCCCGCATCCGGCAACCCTCGTCCCGCCCCAGCCACATTCCCAGCCGACCCTCGTCCCCCCCCCCCCCATGGCCACGCCCTGGGCGGTTCCCTCCCCCACCCTTGTATTGCCGTGCGGAAAACCCCTTGGTTGTGGCTCACCACCTTGGGTCACCCGGGGAAGAGTCGGGAAGGTAGTCGCCGGAGGTTGTCGTTGTGGTTGGTGACCGGCGGCGACGTGTGCAAGGTGGGCGGCAATGGGTGGCCAGGAAGGAAAATGGCACGGAAAGGGGGAAGAAATGGAGGCGGTGGCGAGTCGACAACGGCACTGGCCGGCGGAGTCGTTGGCCGGCAGCGGGTGGCCGGCAGTGAGGTTGACAGTGGTGGGGTGGCGCGACAAAATAGGGGAGAACAGAGTGGTGGCACGGAGAAGGAAATGGGTAGAGGTAGTTTCGTAATAAAACTTTGCTCGCTCCCGACTTGAGTCAATATTACTGAAATATATAAAAAAATTATAAAAATTACAATAAAATACCATAAAATAAAATAATCGAGTTCTAATGGATTATTTTATTTTATGATATTTTAATCTATTTTTTCATATTTTTTGAGATGTATTTCGTAATATTAACACGAGTGGGGAAGGAAATGGGCATGGGTAGTTTTGTAATAAAAACTTGATTCGGTTCCGATCGAGTCAATATTACAAAATAGATCTTGAAAAATATAAAAAATACAGGAAATACCATAAAATAAAACAATCGAATTCTAATGGATTATTCTATTTTATGGTACTTTACTCTAATTTGTTTTATATTTTCTGAGCAATAATAATTTTGTAATAAAAACTTGACCGGCTCCTGTCTTGAATCAATATTACATAATACATCGCAGAAAATATGAAAAAAATAAAGTAAAAATATCATAAAATAAAATAATCCATTAGAATTTGATTTTTTTTATTTTATGGTATTTTCTTGTATTTGTTTATATTTTTCAAGATCTATTTCGTAATATTGACTCGAGTCTAGACCGGGTCAAGTTTTTATTACAAAACTACCCCTGCCCATTTCCATTCCCACTCGTATCAATATTACTGAAATACATCTCGAAAAATATGAAAAAATATAATAAAATACCACAAAATAAAATAATCTATTAGAACTTGATTATTTTATTTTATGGTATTTTATTATATTTTTAGGGATATATTTCGTAATATTGACTCAAATCGGGAGCACGTAAAGTTTTTATTACGAAACTACTCCTGCCCATTTCCTTCTCCGCGCCACCGCTCTGTTCTCCCCTGTTTTGCCGTGCTAGACCATCACCGTCGACCTCGCCGCCGGCTGCCTACTGCCCGCCAGCGACTCCGCCGACTCGCCACTGCCTCACTTTCTTCCCCCTCTCCCTACCGTTTTCCTTCCCGGCCACCCACCACCGCCTACCTTGCACTCGTCGCCGCCGACCACCTTTCCGACTCTTCCACGGGTAACCCGAGGTGGTGAGCCAAAACCTGGGGGCGATTCCGCACAGCAAAACAGGGGGGGATGAGTGGCGTGGCGTGGAACCTGGGGGGCGAGGGCCGGCTGAAAGTGGCGTGCGACGGGGGTGGGTCGAGGGCCAGCCGGACGTGGGTGGTGGGGGGCGGGCGTGGCAGGCGGCGGGCAGGAGAGGTGGGCGGGCTGGCGGGAGCGAAGGGGACGCACGGGGGAAGAGGGGCGTGGCAGCCAGCCAGGGGGAAGAACCGCCGGAATTATGGGTGGGGGGGGGGTGCGGTGGAAAATTAATTTCTAGCCGTTGGATTAAATCCAACAGCTAGAAAGATGCAGCACAACCAAGATGGTTGTGCTGCATCACAGCTTCCCCCCCCCCCCCTATATATATAGGCGGTAGCTACTATGCGCTGTCTTTTGTAGGCCATTGGATCTGATCCAACAGCCCACAGCACCCCGTGTTAGCATGGCCTGCCTGACCACCCCTTGGCCATGCCCCTGCCACCCCCTCAACTACGACCCCCCAGACGCCCCCTCGACCACTGCCCCCAAAGGGGGAGGGGGGCGGCAAGTGAGGGGTCAGGGGGTGGCGGCAGGTGGAGGGGTAGGGGCGGCGGCGAGTGGAGGGGTAGGGGCGGCGGCAAGTGGAGGGGCTGGGGGGGGGGCGGCGTGGGGGGTGGTGGGCCGGGGGCGGGAGGGGGTTGGGTCCGCGGTGGTAGGGAGCCGGTGGGCTGAGCGAGGGGTTGTGGGGGGGGAAGGGAGGGCGTGGTGGGGCGGCGTGGTCCGGTGGAGGGGGGCCGCGGCCTTTTATAGCCGTACGGGAGGGCAGGAGGCGGGAGAGGGTGGGAGGGCGGGAGGGCAGGAGGGCAGGATGGCAGAGGGCTGGAGCCAGGCTGGCAGGCAGGGGGTGTTGTGGGCCGTTGGATCAGATCCAACGGCCCACAAAAGCCAGCGCATGATAAGCTGCTAAAAGGAGGCAGCGCCTACTAGCTGCCATATATATATATATATATATATATATATATATGAAAGTGCTGCTATGCACTGCCATTATTTGGCAGCACATGCAGTGCAAGTTGTGTGGACTGTTGGATTTTGATCCAACAGCCCACACAACACAACAACCCCCACACCCCCACCCACTCCTCCTCCTCCTCCTTCCACCCCTACTGGCGGCCTCGGCCCCCCATCCCGGACCACCGGCCATCGCAGCCGGGTCCGCCCCCTGCCACCCCCTCCCCCCGACCTTCCCACCCCTGCCACCCCCCCCCGTTTTGCCACACCAGCGACGGCATTGGCCGGTGGCAAGGTCGGAGGCTGTCAAGTGGCGCAGCAAGGAAGGGCGTGTGGGGGGGGAGGGAGGGACGACGTGGGGGGTGGAGGGGGGCCGCGGTCTTTTATAGCCGTACGGGAGGGCAGGAGGCGGGAGAGGGTGGGAGGGTAGGAGGACGGGGAGGGGCGGGAGGGCAGGATGGCAGAGGGCTGGAGCCAGGCTGGCGGGCAGGGGGTGTTGTGGGCCGTTGGATCGATCCAACGGCCCTACAAGCCAGCGCATGATAAGCTGCCAAAAGGAAGCAGCGCCTGCTAGCTGCCCCTATATATATATATATATATATATATATATATATATATATGAAAGTGCTGCTATGCACTGCCATTATTTGGCAGCACATGCAGCGCAAGTTGTGTGGACCGTTGGATTTTGATCCAACAGCCCACACAACACAACAACCCCCCACACCCCCCACCCACTCCTCCTTCTCCTCCTTCCACCCCTACTGGCAGCCTCGGCCCCCCATCCCGGACCACCGGCCATCGCGGCCGGGTACGCCCCTGCCATCCCCACCCCCCCCTGTTTTGCCACACCAGCGACAACATTGGCTGGTGGCAAGGTCGGAGGCTGTCAGGTGGCGCAACAAGGAAAACTGAGGAGAAGAAATAGACATGGGTAGTTTCGTAATAAAAACTTGGACTCACTCCCGACTCGTGTCAATATAACGAAATGCATCCTGAAAAATATAAAAAATACAGTAAAATATGATAAAATAAAATAATCAAGTTCTAATGGATTATTTTATTTTATAGTATTTAATTCTATGTTTTCATATTTTTTGAGATGTATTTCGTAATATTAACTCGATTAAGGAAGGAAATAGGTAGGGATAGTTTTGTAATAAAAATTTGACTCGCTCCCGACTCGAGTAAATATTACGAAACACATCTCGAAAAATATTAAAAAATATAGTAAATTATCATAAAGTATAATAATCGAGTTCTAATGGATTATTTTATTTTATTGGATTTTATTCTATTTTTTTCATATTTTGTAAGATGTATTTCGTAATATTGACTCAAGTATGAAAGGAAATGAGAAGGGGTAGTTTTATAATAAAAACTTTTACTCACTTCTAACTCGAGTCAATATTACGAAACATCCCGAAAAATATTAAAAAATATAGTAAAATACCATAAAATAAAATAATTGAGTTCTAATGGACTATTTTTATTTTATAGTATTTTATTCTATTTTTTCACATTTTTTAGTTGTATTTCATAATATTGACAGTTAATATTACGAAAAAAATAAAGTAAAATACCATAAAATAAAATAATCCATTAGAAATCAATTATTTTATTTTATAGTATTTTAATATTTTTTTATATTTTTAAAAATATATTTCATAATATTGACTTAAGTAAGGAGCGAGTCAAAAGTTTTTATTACGAAACTACCCCTACCTATTTCCTTCCTTACTCGAGTCAATATTACGAAATACATCTCAAAAAATATGAAAAAATAGAATAAATACCATAAAATAAAACAATCTATTAGAACTTGATTATTTTATTTTATCATATTTTACTGTATTTTTTATATTTTTCAAGATGTATTTCATAATATTGACTCTAGTCGAGAGCGAGTCAAGTTTTTATTATGAAACTACCCCTGCCCATTTCTTATCCTCTGTTTTCCTTACCGCGTCACTCGACTATTGCCACCGGCAACCAACAGCACCGTCAATCAATGCCGCCACCGGCATGACAAAACCGGGAGGGGTGCGGAGCGGATCGGTGCGCGAAGGTGGGCAAGGACTGGATGGGCCGCGACTTCGGCTGAGGGCAGGGGGTGTGGCAAGCAGGGGTAGGAAGGCTAGGCAGGGGAGGTCGGGGGGGCACGACAGTAGGGGCAAGTGGGGTGGTAGGCAGGGGTGGGAAGGCGGGGGAGGGGGGTGGGTGGTGGTGGCAGGGTCGGACCCGACCGCAGTGGCCGGCAGTCATTGCTGGCATGGGTGGGGGGGCCGCGGCCGCTATTAGGGGGCTGAAGGAGGAGAAGGTGGGGGGGGGGGGGGGGGGGGGTTGTGCGGGGTGTTGGGGGGGATTGTGTTGTGTGGACTGTTGGATAGAAATCCAACGGCCCACACAGCTTGCCCTCGCATAGCAGCACTATTTTATACATATATATGTATATGTATATATGTATATATTTTATATATATATATATATATATATATATATGTATATGTATATAATATTAAATATGGTTCGATAGAGGCAATGAGTTTTGTACATACCACTAATAAATCAGAAGATACAGCAATAATAATTAAGCAAAATAATTATACTCATATGCATCTACAAACCATAGCCTCTCAATTATCTTCAATAGAAGAAAATTGTACTGATAAACTAAAATCTAAAGTAAAGGTTGATAGTCTGCAACCAGTATTAATTAAGCCCCCTCCAAGTCCTTATAATTTTAATACAAAATTATCTACAAGTGATGAATTTTTAAAGAAAATAACAAATAAGTTAGATAATTTAAAAATTAAGGACTCAATAAAAGTCATAACAAAAAATGACTTTTACAATTTATAAACGTAGCCAAACCTACGTTACAACAACCCTTTACACTTTTACAAAAAT